>PVKA01001539.1:0-16641 GCA_004027165.1 Ctenomys sociabilis
AGTCTGGCAACGTAGAGCCCTTCCTCTCCCTCTACTTTTAAAATGTTCCGGTGTGTATTGGTTCAAGTTCTTCAATAAACAAATGTAAGTGCGTTTTCTGCTGAGGGACAGTACCTGTGTTGAAGGAGTGGAGGAGGGGTGGGAGAGCCATGTAAGTCTGAAACGTGAAGAGAGAGGAAGAGGCCGTCCAAGCAGGGTTCAGCAGAGCCTCCCTTGCGCTCGGCACAACGGGACAAGAGGACCCTGTTTCTCCTCGGCAACACTGCCATTGAGTTACTGATAGGGAAAGGCTCTTGGGAAACCAGGCAAGGCTGCAAGCTCTGTGATGAGCTGCAAGTGTCCTTGGCCACTTGTGCCCAGCGAGCTGAGGACACCGCATGGTGTCACGACACACGAGTACTTTGTGAAGGTGGTGGCTGTTAAGTGCTGTTGCCAAAGGTTTACCGAAAGCTGTGCATACCTTGAAAAACGAGTCACTAAGAAAAGAGTGACTGAGACCATTGTGCATGGAGAAGCTTTGCAGCTGGAGTGTTGAGGGATGCCAGGCAGTAGGGTGGCGTTACGGTGAGGGGTGACGCTTAGCTGGACATGATCCTTAAGGGCCTGAAAAGCACTGCTGTGTTGCAGAGGCCTGGGCTGCACACCGTAAGTGGATGTGCGTGAAGAGGAACCTCTATTCTCCTGCAGTGCTGTAGGGGTCAGAGCTTCTGTAGGCAGCCCAGCACTTACCGGCCATTTATTTTATGACCCTGAAGGATGGGTGGGGGCTGTTTTGCTCCCTAGGGAACATCTGCAAAGTCTGGAGACATTGCTGGTTGTCACTGCGCATGGGTGTATTGAAGGCAGTGCGCCACTCTCCGAGCATGCGCACATGACCTCCAGCCAAGTTCCCTGTCAACCGAGCAGGCGACCCATTAGAATTTTGTGCTATGAGAGAGGGTGACTGAGATGATTGTAATGACTGGCCTCTGCAAAACCTGAGCTCTAGCTGGGCATGGTGGCGCATGCCTGTAATCCCAGCACTGGCTGAGGCTGAGGCAGGAGGATTGTTGTGAGTTCGAGACCAGCCTGAGCTACAAAGTGAGCTTAAGGCCAGCCTGAACTGCATAGTGAGACCCTGTCTCAAAAAGACAAAAAAGAAAAAAAAAAAAAAAAACCCGAGGTCTATTGGAAAAATAGAGAAGGACAATAAGTTTTAATCTTTACACTGAAAGATTCAGAAAAAAGCATAGGGTTTTTTTTTTTTTTTTGGTTTTTTTTTTTTTTTTTTTGCGTACCTCTTTTGAGGGTTTGACAATTTATTAAATCCTGTCATGAAAACAGTCACAGCTGCTGCAGACGGGCGCCGCAGAATCTCCACTCCTTCGGCTGCTCTCCAGTCTCCAGCTCTTTTTGCCAGCACCAGCGTTAGCCTTTGCGGGGCCCCTGACTTTCTTCACTCTCTTCTTGCGTTCCTTCTGCTGCTTTCTTGAGATCTTTTTCTTCTCATACAGGCCGTGTCTTGCAAGTCTATGTTCGGGCTCATTTTTCTTCGTATAATCCAGGGAATGGTCAATCATGCCAAAGCCAGTTGCCCTGCCACCACCAAAATGGGCTCTGAATCCCAACAGAAAAATGACTTCTGGCGTGGTCTTGTGCATTTTGGCGAGTTCTTCCCGACTTCTATCTTAGGTGCTGTTGCTTTCCCAGGCTGGAGAGCACCAGTGACCATTTATTTCCTTCGAAGAAGTCGGTTTGGTCATGAACTTCCGGGTTTGAATAGTTACCTGTCATTCATGGTGGCAGCGGGTCCTCAGCCAGGGAGGCTGCACACATTAAAAATAATAGTAAATGAAAAATGCCACAGGTCACAATGTTTAAAAACTATAATAAACTGGGAACATATATGCTGCAGACGGCCTGGCATATTAAGAGCATGTCTCCCTTAGATAATATTCTGTTTTGTTTTTGTTTTAAAATAATATTTTGGGGGGCTGAGGAGATAACTCAGTGGAATAAGCACTGCCCTGACAAGTGCAAGGACCTGAGTTCAATCCCCGGTTCTGAAAAAAAAAGAAAATTCTTTATAGCATTTTTGATAGTATTGTTGTGAAAATATTCTGTTATATATGAACAAAATACCTCTTAATGATTTTTTTGTTATTGTTTGAATTTCTTGTCATAGTTTCTTTTTTCTCTTTCTTTGTATTTAAGACAGGATCTAACAGTCTCCCGGGCCTCACTGCATGGATTGGACTCTCGTAGTGTTGCTTCTGTTTTCAGCCTCCCAAGTGCTGGGATTATGGGCGTGTGTGCCAGCACTCCCAGTCTCAGTTTTTGGCTCCGCACGCCCCTGGGGGCAGGGCCTGTACAGCAGGCCTGGGGAGCAAACTGCAGGCCCCTAGTCTGCCTAAGCAAGCACTTTAGTCCATTGAGCTGTTTGGCCAGCACTCATTGTCATAATTTCAAGTTTGCTGTTTTATGGGTAGTTCATTGAGAAGTGGGGAGAGGTTTCCTGAGGGCTGCTGCAGCTCGACTGTCTCTCTTACACTTCTTGTCAGGTCATATGATTTTTAAAGTAACTCAGTACTTGCAAGAAAGAGAAATACTACAAAATTTATTCCTGTCATTGAGATTTCTGGGAATGTATTTCCCAGAAATCGAACCCTCATAAATCTTGGTTAGATATATTCAGCATCTTTTTAAACATTACTATTATTTTCTTGCTCCAGATGGGCCAGGACTTGGTGAGATGAGTTTCTGTAGACCTGTGCTTCAGAGATCTGGAGTCATCCTATGGAGAGGGGAAGGTGAAGAGAAATGGAAAGAGGAGGCTTTTGCAGATGGGGAGGCCGGGAAGAGTTGGGGAGGGCAGGGGGACAGCGAAGGGGAGGGGCCAGGGGAAGAGTTAGTGTGTGTTCTGTACACGTGCAAACCCCATGGGAAATGGAATCATTAGGTACAGGCGGAAAAGCCAAAAAACAAATACTGTCAGAAGAAAGGAAGGAAGAAGACCCACCTGTAAAAGCCAAAAATCAAGGGCTGGCCAAATAGCTCAGCGGATTAAAACACCTGCAAGCCAGCCAGGGGTTCAATCCCTGGGTCTGTCAGGTCGGCCCCACTCTCGGGGCATGCTGTAATCCCAGCCGCTGGGAGGCTGTAAACAGGTGGATCACTAGGAGTCCCACCTAGTAGTGAGACCCTGAACACCCTGTAGACGTTTCCCTAAAATACAAAATAAATAAATAAAACCAAAAGGAAGCGCAACAATTTTACCATGACTTTTCTGTTGCTTGCTTTGGAGTCAGTTCTTGATCATTGTTTTTAAGTCATCAGCGATCCAGTGATTTGTTCAGTGAGTGTTGGGTGTAAAACCCTGTTTCTTAGACATGGCCCATGCCACCGTGATGAGGCACTGCCAGGGGAAGAGGGCTTTCTGCGTTCAGCACGGCATCCACAAATCTGACTCTTTGTGGCCTTTTATTATGTGACATTTGTACTCTTCAAATGGTGAAAAAGTGTCTGTCACACCTGCTTCGTCTGTGCTTGTTTTAGGGTACGTTCAGTTGCGAAGCAGACTCTGAGCTCCTGTTATGAACATCATCTTAGCACGTGTCCTCCCAGGAAACTGGCCAGTAAAGTGCTTTCAATTTCATTTTTCAGAGAGTGGAACTGGGGATCAGAAATATGGAAGAACTTGGCCAAGTTTTGCCCAATGCAGAGGACTTTCACTCATTACGGTCTTATAAATATTCATAGGATATGGCCTAGAATTACAGATTGAAAAATATTTTACCTAAAAATTGAAAAGTACTTTCATTTCAAATGTTATTCTCATTATTAATGCCTGGTGAGATAACTATAATGCCCTGGGAAAAGAATCCAAGAGGCTTGTATTTTGTACTTGTTTTGCCCTTTAGTGAAATCTGATAGTATTAGTTGTAGCAGTAGTACATGTGCTTCCTGTGTATTTTTGAAGAGTATGTGGATGAATGCCAGTATTGAAATAAGAACATTTTGGGAAAATGATTGTATGAAAATGCTCTCAACATAAAAATTTTGAGATATGGAAGTACATTGGAACCAGATGTGTAATCACTGCCTTTCAAAACAGCTTGGCAAATAGGTGATCATTATTCTAAGTAATTAGGAAACCCCTGCCCACGTGGAAACTAGTTCTACGATTTTTAATAGTCATTGAAAGGAACAGTCTGGAATCTGATTGGCATTTCTTATGAATCAGCTTGCAGCCTGCAGATGGCAGGCTGCTAAAAATATGGACTGATCTAAATACGAAATATGATTCTATGAACCACCTGTTTTGCTAAGTACTCAAAATTCCTTAACAGGTTCCTTTCCAAGTTAAAAAAAAAAAAAGAAGTGCTTTCTTAGGAACCATTAGGCAGAATCTGTATAATGTTACTATTCTAACGGAGTCTTCTGCAGTAGGGAGGATTACTGAAAGTTGATGGAAGTAAAAATACCAAGTGTTGAAGTCATAAAAGGAAATCTCTGTTAAAGTAATTTGCCATTTTTCCTTGAACTTGATATTTTCAAACATATGAGGTTTATTTAAGATTTTTGCTGTTGTAACAACAACAAGCACCGTCCTCAGAAAGCTAGAGTTTTCCAGCTCAATTTAAAGAAGCTGCTGCTGAGCTCTGGATAGAGCTAGACTTCTCAGGTGGACGCACAGACTGAACCCGGGGCTAATTGTCTTCAAAGATTAAAATAAAAAGTACTTCCGAGTTAGGTTTAGACCCAAGAGGACCATGAAAAAAAATTGCACATGCACTAGTATTCTCAGCATTGTCATTGAGCAGTGTTACGGCCAGCAGTTCTGTAAGTGCGTTTAGCTAAGTGAGAGGCTGGCTCATGTCTATTTGTATCTTTTTCCAAGATGCTATCACATTTCTCCTCTTCAGCAGGCTTTCTTAAAAGTCAGAAAGGGATTTTCCTTAGATATGTGTACTCAGATTTCAAAAACATGTCTTATAAATATAGTTGAAATTAGCTGTCTGGGAAGGCCTGGGATGCTGGCGTGTTGGGGCGTCTCGGGAATAAATGATGCGTTCTCTTTGGAAAATACACCCTGATGCCATTCATGACAAGTGCCTGGAGACAGGTCACTTGGAGATGAAGAAATGGATAACAGTTCCTACTATTTGCACCTTTGCTTTTTATTTTAGTGCTTTATAGTCGGCTGATGGAATTTCATTAATGTTTATACCTTTTGGGCCCAGGGAGATGGCTCAGTGGAATAAGTGCTTCCCTGGCAAGCGCAAGGGCCTGAGTTCAATTCCCAGTTCTGCCAAAAAACAAAACAAAACAAAAAAAACAATGTTTAAACCTTTTAAAAATATACATACCTTTAAAAATCCTACCATGTTGGCACATAACCCAAGAGCACTGGAAGTTTTACTTTTCAGCATCGAGGGAGTCTCTATGCCAGTGTATGTCACATGAGCCTCGCGCATCCCATGTGTGTAGAGGACAAGGGCAGGGGCGCATGCCTGGATCCCAGCACACAGGGGCGCCAGGGCAGTTCGAGCTCCTCTTAGGCAATTTGGGGAGGAGACCTACCTCACAATAGAAAGTAAGGGAGGTAGGCCCATGCTAGAGCACGGCTGGGTTCTGTCTGTTGTGCTTGGGAGAAAAGGGAATGTTCAGAAAGAAAAGTCAAAGAATTACTCAAGAGTATATGCAAACAGCCTTGTGAATTTTGTGGTGAGAGTCACCACTATTTCATATGCTAATACTCTTGTAAACAGTGTGTTTTGTTTGTCACCATGAAGTGACAGTACAGCTGCTTTTTAAAAAACTTTATTATATAACAAGAGTATATGAAAACCCATGTTCGTTACAAAAATGTCAGTTTTTACAGATATATCTTGAATGTTTGCTGTATTTCAGGTGGGTTTAAGTGTTGGAAATGTAAAAATAGGAAAGATGTTGAACTAGTATGATAGAATAATTATAGTACAGCCGGGCGTGGTGGCGCAGGCCTGTAATCCCAGCACTAGGCAGGCTGAGGCAGGAGGATTGTTGTGAGTTCGAGACCAGCCTGAGCTACAAAGTGAGCTTAAGGCCATCCTGAACTGCACAGCGAGACCCTGTCTCAAAAAGACAAAAAAAAAAAAAAAAAAAAAAAAAAAAAAAAAAAAAAAAAAAAAAAAAGAATAATTATAGTACAGAGAACCTTATGCCTGTAATTTTTGTTAAATGTCAGTAAGTGATTTTATTAAAATAAGTGATTTTATTAAAACAATGACTTTTGAGTATTTGTTTATTATTTATAATGAAACAAAATAAGTTTAAAAGTTTCTGATTAATTTTAAGATTTTTATAATTAAAAAGTAGAAATATCTCATTCACTAAAATTGTACTTTTGATATTATATTTCAGTAATTCACTTTTGAATTGGCTCATCGTGGGATTGTGTTTTTCAAAACGGTACAAAGTTTTAAATATAGGTAAAGGTTTGTTTATATTTTCTGAGAACGAGCAGTCCTGCTCCATGGCAGGCAGGCCTCCTGGCACCTGCCTCTGTCTACCTGCCCCCCTCTTCTCCTCGCCGTCTCCCAGGGGCACAGCTCTGGCCTCTGCGCTCTCTGTCACTTGCAAGTGTCAGCCTGGCCTCAGCTCTGAGCCCTTCGCTCTGTTCACAGTGCTGCCCTACACTTTGCTTTTTAATTAATAAAGTTTATAGGAACATTTTAGGCTTCCCACATGATCACATTCATCGTAAGGAATTTTTACCTTTACATCGTGTAGCTTGATTCTTCTTTTCCCCTTGCCTTACGCTGCATGTGACTCTTCTTCCCGTCCTTACTTACGAAAGCTTCGTTTCCAAGTTTTCCTTTTCTCTTCTTCCACTGCTCCCTTGTCCTCCTTAGTTCTCTTTCTCATCTGAACATTTTATTCCTATTTCACAACATTTTGGTCTTTGTTGAATCTTTTGGTCTCTCACACCGGAGAAGCAATGCAATGCTTACACAGGTGTCTGATTTATTTTACTTTAGAGTATTATGTCAAGGTGCATGCATTTGCCTGTCTGAAGTTTATCCTTCTTTATGGTTGAGTAGTATTCTATTGGATTAAAAAATCTTTATCCATTCATTAGTTGATGGGCATTTGGGTTTTTCCAAGATTTTGGTATTATAAACTGCAATGCTATACATGGCTGTGTATTTATCAGTGCGGTATGATGCTTTTAATTTTTCTGGGAAGATACCTAGAAGGGGAATAACTGGGTCAAATGGAACCTCAAGATTCAGTTTTTTGAGGAATCTCCACACTGATTTTCACAGTGGTTATACCAGTTTATACTCCCTCCAACAATCGAGAAGCTTTCTTTTTTTTCTCACAGCCTAGAGAGCATTTGTAATTGGTTAGTTTATTTTTTTTCTTGTTTTGTTTGGCAAAACCTTGCACTTGTTTGGCAGTCACTTATGCCAATGAGCTAAATCCCTGGTGGTTGATTTCTTGATAATAGCCATTCTTCATGGACTGAGATGGAATCTGATTTTTCAGTGTCCATCTCTCAGATGAACAGTGATGTTGTACATTTTCTCATTATTCGACTTTTGTGTTTCTTCATCTGAAAAATGTGTATTAATTTCAGATGCCCGTTATGGGATTAGGTCTTTAAACTTGGGGGCACTGATAGTTTGAAGTCTGTATATGTTATAGATAATTAGTTATTTGCTTGAGGAATGGCCAGTAAAAATTTTTCCCCCATGCTGTGGGTTGTTTCTCACATTGTTGGTGATTTTTCTTGCTGCACAAAAGCTTTTTAATAAGATGAGATCCCAGTTGTTGATTCTTGGTGATAGTTGTGTGTGATTGGGGTTTTGTTCATACAGTCTTTGACTATTCCAGTGTTTCCAAGAGTCCTGCCTGTTCTTTCTTCCAGCAGATTTAGTGTTTCTGTTTTAATATTTAGATCTTTGATCCAGTTTGAACTTAGTTTAGTGCCTGGTAAAAATATGAGTTCAATTTTAATCTTCAGCATGTACAAAGCCAGTTTTGCCAGCACCATCTCTTAAACAGTCTATCTTTCCTTCAGTGGAGAAGTGGTGTTTGGCTCCTTTCTTGAAGAAAAGGTGACTTAGCATGCTGAAGTTGTTTCTGCATCTTCTAGTCTATTGCATTCATCTGCAGGTCTGTTACTTTGTCAGTACCATGCTTTTTTTTTTATTTTAATCATAGCTTTGTAGCACAGTTTCAAGTCAGGGAACATGTTGCCCACTGCCTTCCCTTTGTGGCCCAGAACTACCTTTGCTATTGTAGACCTCTTCTCATTCTAAATTAATTTTAAGATTTTTTTTTCTCTAATTCTGTGAGATATGCTGTTGGACTTTTGATTGGAATTGCATTAAATCTGTATAGCAGTATTGGAAATATGGCCATTTTCATTATATTGGTTCTTTCTATCCAAAACAAGAGATAATCTTTCCATTTTCTGATACTCTCTTCAGTCTCCTATTTGAGAGTACTATAGTTTGCAATGTAGAGATACTATTTTTTCTTCATTAACTTAATTCCTAGGTATTTCATTTTTTTGGTTGTTTGTGTACAGGAAGCTTATTGATTTTTCAGTGTTGACTTTGTATCCTCCTATGATACTGAATTTAGTTACTAAAGCTAATAATTTTTTGGTGGGAGTTTTAGGGTCTTTGTAGAATATCATGTCATCCACAAATAATGATAATTTAACTTCTTCCTTTCCTGTCCTCTTCCTTTTACTTTGTTCTCTGGTCTAATTGCTCTGGGTAGTGTTTCCAGTGCTATATTGAATAAGAGTGCAGATAGTGGCCCCCTTTCTCTTGTTTCTGATTTTAGAGTGGAAGCTTTCAGTTTTTTCCTTTTAGTATGATGCTGGCTGTTGGTTTGTCATAGATGACTTCTCAGAGTGAGGTAAAAGACCATCTATTCCAATTTTTTTTCTAGGGTTTTTGTCATGAATGAGTCTTAGACTTTGTTGGTGCTTTCTCTACATCTGTTGTGGTGGTCTTATGGTTTTAATTCTTGGCTATGTTCATGTGTTTTATTGCATTTATTGATCTGCATATGTTGAACCATCTCTGTATTTCTGAGATGAACCTTACCTGGTCGCAGTATAAAATCTTCTTGATGATTTGCTGCATTCTGTGGCCAGCATTTACTGAGGATACTCGTGTCTGTGCTCATGAGAGATTGGCCTATAGTTCTGTTTTTGTTGTTGTTTGGATTCTTCTCTGGTTTTGCTATCACAATAAAAAGCTTACACTAGAAATATATTTCCTTTCAGCTTCATTAAAGACTTAGAAAAGCGATAGGTTTTCTCTAAATTTCTTGTGGAATTCAGAGGTGAATCTGTGAGGGCCTTTATGGAAGGTTTTAAATTATATTTTATATTTCATTGACAGATACTGATTTACTTAGAATTCTTTTACATTTATTTATTTTTTCCCTTTTTGGGGGGTGTCTCAACCCACCCCGAGGGCAGGGCTGGCACGGCTTGTGGTGCCAGGGATTGAACTGCAGTCCCCTGCACCTGCCTAAGCTTGCCTGAACAGGTGCTTTGGAGCGCTGAGCTATCTCGCTGGTCCTACTTAGAATTCTTGCATCTTTTTGATTCAATTTTGGTAATTCCTATATATCGAAGAATCTATTTTGCATCTTCCAGTCTATTTGAATACAGTTTCTTAAAATAGGTATTGATGATCTGCATTCCTGCAGGATCTATTTTGATTTCACCCTTTTATTCCAAACCACATGGATTTGGAGGCTTTATTGAATAAGGCTGGCAAGGGCTTGCTAATTTTATTTTATCATTTAAAGAGCCAACTGTTTGATTCATTAATTCTTTGTATTGTTTTCTTAGTTTCCATTACAGTAATTTCTGCTCTGGTCTTTATAATTTCCTCTTTCATATGGGCTTTAGCTTTTACTTGCTTTTCTTCTTCTTTTTGGTTTTTTATATTTTTTAGGGAAGGGTCTATAGGGTGTTCAAGATGGCACTACTAGATTGGACTCAGTGCTCCACCTGTTCACAGTCTCCCAAGTTCTGGGGTTACAGGTGCACATCACCATGCCCAGTCTCAGTTACCATCTCAGCATGCCCTAGGGGGTGCGGCCTGTCTGCAAACTCCTGGCCCCTGTGGCTGCTCGCAGGTGCTAGAATCTGCTGAGCTATCTGGCCGGCCCTTTGCTCTGCTTTTTCTAGAAGCGTGAGGCTCAACATTAAGTTGTTTACTTGAGCTTGCTATCTTTTCCCAATATGGTCACTCACCACACTGGATTTTCTTTCTAGGACTGCTTTTATTGTGTCCTGTAAGTTGTGGTGTGTTGTATTGGCATTATAGTTTAATTGTAGAAACTCTCTAATTTCTTTATTTCATCTGTAAACCATCTGTGTCCATTTTTTGTTCTGTTGTGATTTAATTTCCATGTGTTTATGAAGTCTCTGTGGTTTCTTTTGCCATTAATTTCTGATTTCATTACACTGTGGTCTGATAATATGCGTGGAATAATTTCGGTTCCTTTGCATCTCCTTAATCTTGCTCTCTGAACTAGCATGTGGTCTGTTTTGTAGAATGTCCCATGTACAGCTGGGAAGAATGCGTAATGTGATGTTGTGAGGTGCAAGTCTCTGTCAATGTCTACTAAGTCCGTTTGTTCAAAAGTTTGGCTCATTTCTAATATTTCATTGTTGAATTTTTTATCTGTCTTTTTTACAGAAAAGTACTGAGGTCCCCATTATATTTTAATTGTATTATGATTGCATTATCATTTGATTTTTATAATTTGTTATCACTTTTGATTTTTCATGTGCGTTAGTATTTGTTTGTATAGTTGGGTGCATTAGCGTTTGGTGCATGCATATTTATGTTTGTTATCTCTTTCTCTTGGGTTATTCCCTTTGCAAAGAGGTTTCCTTCTTTGTCTCTCTTAATCAGTCTTAGTTTGAAATCCACTTTGTCTGCGAATAGAATAGATACTCTTGCTTTTTTCTGGGTTCCTGTTACACAAGTGTTGCTTTCCATCCTTTGATTTTGTCTATGAATTGTTTTTGAATTAAATATATTTTTGTATTCAGCATATTTTTAGTTTTTGCTTTCTGATCTGTTTCGCTAGTCTGTGTCCTTTGACTGGGGAATTAAAACTGTTACATGGATGCTAATAATTGGTATGCGTTGGCTTATCCTTGTCGTGGTGTTTTACTGTTGTTGGCTTTTCTTTCCTTCCTCTCTCTTCAATTACTTGCCTTGCGTGCTGGATGCCTTCTGTTGGGCTCCACAGAGATGTAATCCTTTTTATCTCCTTGTATTACTTCCTTCAGAGCATTTTGCAGCAATGGTTTGGTGTTCATGAATTTCTTCAGGTTGTCTTTGTCATGGAAATATCTTATTTCTCCATCAGTTTTGAAAGATAATTTATGGGGCACATGTATCTGGGTTGAAGGTTAATTTCTTTTATGGCTTGAAATACTTCATTCCAGGCTCACCTTGACTTGAGGGTTTGTGCTGAGAAGTCGCTGTGATGCTGATGGGCTTTCCTTTATAGATGACTTGTTCTTTTTTCTGTCGGCTTTTAATATTCTGTTCTTAGGCTCAGTTTCTAGAATCATTATTATTACACTTATATGCCTTATTGTACATTTTTTCTTAATCATGTTCTATATTTGTCACTTACCTGTATGCCAAATTCTTCTTCCATGCTTGAGAAGTTTTCTGCTATGATGTCTGTGAACATACTTCTTTTTTATTTCATTTGTGATGTCTCCTGCTTTTTTATGGGCTCCAGTCAACCATATGTTGCTGTTCTTTGCATCTTCTAGCAGCTGCTGGCTTCATTTCTTATGGTCCCTCACTGTTGCTAAGTAATTATTCTTTCATGTTTGCTTCCCACAGTCCTGTCTTGTATGTCTGAAATTCTGTCCTCACATTGATCGGTTCGTTCTACTATATATACTTTTAGTAGAATTTTTAATCTCTATATACTTTTGATTCTGTATCGTGCACTCCTTTTCTTTCCTATGTTGGGTGTTTATGTGTTCCATTATTCTCCTGAGCTCCTCTATTTTTTTTTTTTTAATCTACTCTAGAGTCACTAAGCCTGTGTGTCTGAGAAACTATTTCTGATTCAATTTTTTTCTAGAGCTTTATGTATCTTCTTTGTTACTTCAGCTGTTACCCTTCAAGAGTCCAGGTGGGTGGTTTTTGGATTTCCTATCTCACTGCCCTCCTAGATCTGCCTTTGTTGAGTCGGAAGTCTGGGGTGTAATTTTCTATTTTTTGAAAGTTTGTTTCATAGATCAATGCTTATAAATTGCCGATTGTGAGTAGCTTTATTGCTAATATTTAGAAGTCTTAGTAAATGACCACTTCTTGGGGCTATCTTCCATATATAGCTGGCTTTTGGGTTTTGAATGTGTTGCAAGATTCTACCTCTTCAATTTTGGGGAATGTAAGATTGCTGCCTATTTGACTCAACCCCTGGTTCTTTGGTACTGGCCTATCATATTTTCTATATGACTTCTTGATAAATCTCAGTTTTGGTACACCAGTAGTCAGCAAGAACAATGGCATCAAACACGGCCTAGAAAATGACGGATTGAGGCAACTATTAATTTGCCACCTTTAACCACATTAACTAGATTTGTGGTTCTATAATAAAAACCTAAATCGAATCTGAAAATTATATATAGTAAGTAAGCCCTCAATGTGACAAATTTTTTTTTACCTCAGGGGAGAACATTTAAAAGGGAATTAGGGGGAAACAGAGAAACTGAAGAAGAGGAGATTAGAAACAAGACTGGCAGACTGAGGAGACTTTCAGAACTTGGTGACAAAAAGAGAAAGAAAAAAAAAAAAAACAAGAAAGAAAACGTGAGCTTCATTGTTGAGCGTGTCTGTCTGGGAGGACGGAATGAGACCGGCTCTGAGTGTGGATGGCCATGTGCCTCCCCCAGCCTGGCTCACTGACCTCTCACCAGCTTAAACTTGGCTCCCTGGCACTGACACTGACAAGCGCTTGACGAAAGCAGCAGTTCCTGCGGTCTGCGCTCAGTGGGCCCCTCTCCAGGTGGCTCCCGGCCAGTGGGCCTCTCCTGGGAGACATCTTTACCAGAATTTCTTACCACTCAGCCACTGCAGTTTGCAGCATCCAGTGCTCCATTCTGCTGGTGCAGTTCTCTGCGGAGGCCTCTGAGGTCACCGGTAGTCACTGTGCATCCGAGGCTTTGAGCCGCCCCTCCCTTGCTTGCAGGGAGCCTGGGCTCCTGGGGAAAGGACCCTTGCCTCCTTTGTTGAAATCTGTCTCATTCTCCGTTTGCCTAGACTTCTCACTGCAGCCTCAGCCTACCTGTTCTCGCTGCTGTGCCTCCTCCTCCTCCTCGGTACCTGGCATTTCCTCTTTCCCTGCCTTTTTAGTCCCTTTATGTACTTGCTGCTATTTCACATAGTATATTTAATGGACTGGCTGTCCTTTTCATATAAATGTAAATTATTTGAATGCGGAGATTATTCTCTGATTTACCTTCAGCTCCTGAACCTGTGTCTGGCTTATAAGAGGTATACATGAACATTTGTATGAGTATTTTACAGAGCTTATGGAAATTCCTGCTGATGGCTAGCATGGTGTTGTGTGTGAAGGCCTGAGTTGGGAAGCAGGGCTGTTTTGGGATCACATGTTGATCTTGTCACTTCTTGGTATGAGACTTGGACAGATTATTTAACTTCTTTGCTTTTCATTGTGTTCCTCGGTAAAGTGGGGGAAAATAATAGAACTGACTTAAAAGAGGTAGGTTGAATTATAAGGAGTAAATAACATACATGAATGATGTCTGATCCCTGTATTAGAATTGGCCATTAATATTATAACTGCCAACCTTGAATGACTTAGTGTCCCTTGGCTAGGGAGGGACATGTCTGTATCAGTTAGTTCAACATTTGAGGGTTCTTTCTCCTCTCTGGCCAGAACAATAGAATAAAAGTGTTTATTATTTCATATGTGGATGGCCAGTGCATTCTCCTCAGGTCTTCCCTTAGCTGTATAATTATATGGTACTCTTCCAACCTTGTTGCTATGCTTTTCTCTCTGCTCACTGTTGTTCAAATCCTTCTGTAATTAATCAGTGAACCCGTTCTCCAGTGATGTTTTAATATCCTTAAAGTAAAATACAAAATCAACCAGTTATATTGAAATATAGTTATCAAGAAATTAAATGTGGTTGTTTTTTATTTATCACCATATCAGGGCTGGCCAGACGGCTCAGTGGACTAAAGCGCTTGCTTAGGCAGAGTGCAGTGACTGGGGTTCAATCCCTGGCCTGCTCTGCTGCCCCTGCCCCTGCCCCTGCGGCACGCTGAGACATTGAGACTGGGCGTGGTGGCACGCCCCTGTAATCTCAGCGCTTGGGAGGCGGAACACAGGAGGATCGCTGTGAGTCTGATCTACATAGTGAGACCCTGTGCTAAATATGTAAATAAAACAAAATAAAATAAAATCACCATATAAGACATTAATACAGACTTAATTCTAACTTTGAAGCATTGTTGAGCCCAAACAGTATTTGGAGAAATCTCCTGTTTTCCTGTGATGGAAATGTTAGTGCTTTCCACTGGCAACATCATTGGGATCCATTGCCTGTGTTCACAGTTGAAAGAAATGCTGAAATGTGGTTATAGGTTAATGAAAATAAAGATGTAATTTTTTTCACTCAAGTTTTTGAACTCCTGCTTAAAAAACTTCCTGCATGTATTCAAGCTCTTCCCTATGCTTTCTAAATTATGTCTCAATTCTGCTTAGCATGAGTCTAGCTGATAAAGGAAGGAAATAGCTACTTAGGGTCAAAAATACTATATATACCATGTCTGCTGTGTGTTAAGATATTCTAGAAGGCAATGGAATTGCTCTGTCTGCATGAGCCTCCAGTCCAGCAGGCTGAGAATATGAAGTGTGTTAAAAAATACGGGTGGATTTTAAAATTTAAAAATTTTATTATAGGAATGGACACATTGCTGTTGATTCACCTGAAAAGATTCCCACTTGCTTCCTAGATACTTGTCCCATTATTCTTGCTGCTCTCCAAAGCGGTTCTGGGAATCCCCTTTTTTGTCTTTAGTTATGCTATTGTGGGTGCCTTGATTTCCTGCATCCATTTTAATTGTTTGACTTTGGGGAAGAGCCAGGAGCTACCTGTGCCAGGTCTGGTGAATCAGGTGAATAAAACGCACCATAATGTTTGTATTTCTACACAGTTCTTTTACTATTTGATCAGTGAAGGGTAATGACAAAATGTGACGGATGTTTAAATATTTTATTTTAGTAAAAGTCACATCACCACTAATCCCCCTCAAAATACTACCTTTTGTTTCCATCTACTTAGCTCATTATTCTTGTCAGTATGTCTTTAGTGTAATAAGTTTAAAAAACATATAAACATTTCCTGTACCTTTTTGAGTACTCTTTTGGTTATAAATAGGAGGCAAATATATAAATACACTATAAGGTACTGAGTTAATCAGGCGGATGAGATGTGATTTCAGGAGGGAGGGGTAGATTCCTGGTCAAAAGAAAACGTTCTGAGTAGCTTCTGTTTAAGCTGAATCTGGAAAGGATGAGATGGAGTTACCCAGACTGAGTGTGCTGAGGTAGGGGGGTGAGAGGCAGGGTGTTGAGTGTGTGAGTATTTCAGTCAGCAGAGGCGGCGAGTACAAAGCATCTGAGGTAAGGGTGTCTTACCTGGTCCCTTCCGCACGTCCCCTTACTTCCGCTTGTTTCTAATGAATCCTTCCACAGCATATTTGCTAGTAAGTAGTCACGCAAATGGAAATGTTTATCATTTCGATGTCTTCCTCTAACACACAAATTGTAGTGAGCTACACACTGTTTTCTAGTTTTTGTCGTTGTTTGTTCCAGCTTAATGTGCATTGGAGTTCTTCTCCTCATACACTGTTTAGAATATTTGCTCTTATTTAGGTATAACTACAAGAAATGTAGGTGTAGCATAGTTTATGTAAATAAACTATCAGTGCAATTTTTAAGTAGTTTCAATAATTTTGCTGCTAAAAGTAATGCTGTAGTTAATTTTATCAGTATATTGTTTTACTCACGCACAAATGTATGCAGTCAAATGATAAATTTTCAGCAGACATACCGCGTCTTAACTGATTGCACCCCTGGAGTTCCTGGATAAATTTTCAGAAAAGGACCTGCTGCATCCAAAGGATAACTGAGACAGATATTGCCAAACTGTTGGCTTGCATAGCAATTACAGAAGTGTGCACTTTGAACAGTTGTAGAAGAGAGTGCCTGTTTTTGTACAATATGCATTTAAAATATGTTGCAGAATTTCTAAATGTTTCCAGTCCCACAGGTGACAATGGTTCAGTGATAATTTCTGTGTATCCTGAAAAAAGTTTAACGTTCTTCCAGCTTTTAGGGGAGGGAATGAAACGTCTATTAACATTCTTTTCTCATTTTTCTTTGATTGCTAGTCTTTTATTATGAGAAATTCGCTATACTTTTAGAATTTATTAAAGTATTATAGACAAATAATTCATTTTTAGAGAAACAACTCCCTTTGCTGGTCATCTGAGTTGCACGGTCAGCATTCTGATTATCATTCATAATTTGACCTACTATGGTATGTTTATACCAAAAATAAGTTTT
>PVKA01001539.1:16741-144220 GCA_004027165.1 Ctenomys sociabilis
TTTTTTTTTTTTTTTTTTTTTTTTTTTTTTTTGTATTTTAAGGTAGGATCTACAGGGTGTTCAGGGTTTCACTGCTAGACCAGACTGGTAGTGATCCTCCTGTTTACAGCCTCCCAAGAGCTAGGATTACACGCTAGCACCGCCGTGCCCAGTCTCAGTTGCTGTCTCAGTGTGCCCCCCCAGGACGGGGGAGGACGTGCTGGTACTGCACATCCCGGAATTGAACCCCTGCCCTGTTCCTGCTTGCAGGAGCTTTGATCTGCTGAGCTATTTGACTGGCTCTGTGGGGTGAATCTCTACCTTACTCAGATGTTGGTGAACTAGTGACAGTACTGTGTCTATGTTTTTTGTCTTTACTATTGATCTGAGATGCATTTCTGTGCAAAAGAAGTCCTGCATTACTTAGAATTTATTACTTGCTTTTCTATTTAATTACTGTTTCTTAATGTGTTAGAGTAGTGTGACTTTATCATATTTTACATTGTGTAGCCCTCGTCACACCTCGTTGCTCTCTCATAATTGTCTTTATTATTTTTATTTTTTTCTCCAATGTAGGAAAATCTGTGTTTTTTTTTTTTTTTTCTTTTTCAAAATTGGGATCTTGTTATAGTTATGAATGCATTTGGGAAATTTTACTATTGAGGAACATGCAGTTTTCTCTGTTCTCTAGGGGCCATCAGCACTTTACAGAGCTCTCACCAATGTATTATTGATTGTCAAGGCTATTTGTTAAATTCATTCAACAGCCATGTTAGTTTTATATTTTATAAATGACTAATAAATGATATTGATAGATTACTAATACTGTGCCGTACTTACTTAGACTGTCAAGTTAGAGAAAATTACCGAGTAGATTTTCATAGGCTGCTGGATGTTTTTTTTCTAGTAAAATGCCCTGCTTTCATCTTGGTATTTATATATAAATTTGGCATATATTTGTTTTTGTTGTCTTTCTCAGGTTTTGGTATGTATCAAGTTCATAGTAGTTTCTTAAAAATACTCTAGGTATTTTGAGTTCTGATATTTTGGAACTGTTCAAAGACTTTGAAGGTTTCTTGGGTTCATTTGTGCAATCAAGGCCAGAATTTTTTTTCTTTCTGTGATACAACTTTGATGTCTTTTGCTATGTCTTGGAGAGAACGATCTGTTTGGATTGCCACACTAGAGTCTTTTTGGTAAGCTATCTTTGCAGAAAATGGTCTCTAATGTAAATTCTCCCTGCAGCCCCTTTTCCCGCTTTTCCTAGACACTGGTGTGTGGTGGCCCTTGTGTTTCTGCTGCATCGATGTCATCGTCTCCAGCCTGGTTAGCTCTGTTCTGGGCTACATTGTTTAATGTTAGTGTCTTCTACTAACCCTAATATGCAGTCTTAATAAATTCCATTTCACACTGTGCAGTTTGTTTTTTCTTTCCTTTATACTGGGTCTCACTACACAGCTTGGTCTCATAATGATCCTCCTGTCTCAGCCTCCCCAGTGCTAGAATTACAGACATGCTCCATTAGGCCTGGTTCCCGAGATGCACAGCATGCAGTACTGGGGATCAAACCTGGGCCCTTGCGCTTGCCAAGCAGGTGTTTAGACTGTGTTTAGACTGCCCAGCTATCCCCCAGCCCTGCAGTTTCAACTTCTCATTTCGTGTCTATTTAGGTAGTGTCTGGATGTGGTAAGCATGCAGAGAGGAACATCGGCATAGCCCTACTCTTACAGAGTGTGTATTAAGTGGCTCGAATGAGACCAGTCACAACCATTAAAACAGATTGAGAGGTAGTGACACGCGCTGTGAAGAGCGGTGAACCGCAACACAGGGCACAGAGGCAGGAAGCTGGGTGCCGTTTTATGGAGGATGAGGGATGTGGAGCTCAAAACTCAACACACAGTAGCAGAAAGCATCGGGGAGGAGCGCTTGTGGCAGGAGGCTGCAGCCGGCGCACTGGCCCTGAGGTCAGCCGTGGCTGTCGCGCTTGGGAGCGACAGACACCAGGACGGAGCTCTGAGGTGAGCAAGGCAGAAGTGGAGCTCTGGCAGCCTGTGGTCAGGGGACTGGGGCAGGGCACGGAAACTGAGCACACTGAGGTCCTTGTTGGATTGGGTGGCATAGGTGGACCTTGTTTCTGTTTTCCAGCCCAGTTGCATGATCTAGGCTTCTATGTTTTAGATTCTGTTAAAATTGTTACCAGTACACATTTGCTGTACATCGCGATTTCATTTCATCATGCAGAGGTGGGGCACAGATGTAGCACATCTGAATTATCCTCGTTTTCCCCTTCCTTACTCTTGATATTCTCTCTTGAAGAGATTTACTTTGGCTACTATGTGGATGGTAGATTATGGATTTTTTTTTGTGTGTGTGTATTTGGTACAGGGTCTCACTGTATACCTCAGACTCATAGTGATCCTCCTGTTTTCAGCCTCCCCAGCGCTGGGATTATAGGTGTGCGTTACAATGTGGCTGGCTCAGAATGCCATGGGGTGGGGCCTGCGTGGCACGTGGTGCTGGGGATCCAACCCTGGACCCTGGGATTGCCTGAGCAGGTGCTTAATCCCATGAGCTATCTTGCTGACCCTGTAGAAGGTTTTTGACATTTCTTAGAAGATAGGCTGTTCTGTTTGGTCATTGACATAATAGTACAAGTTTGAGGGTGGTCATTCCATCTTGCTTGTATGTGAACACTAAGGGATGGAGATTCATAAGTGGGTTGAATGTTCAGTAAGAGGGAGGGAGTTTTCCTCATGGACTTTATGGTCTCAACAACTTTAAAATACTGTGGCCCTGCTTAGGCAGGTGAAGCGTCCCGGGCTCAATCCCAGCGTGCCGTGCCAGCCCTGCCCCTGGGACACACTGAGACAGTGAGTGACTGAGACTGGGTGTGGTGGCATGCGCCATAATCCCAGGGCTTGAGCGGCTGAAAACAGGAGGGTCACTACGAGCCCAGACTGTATAGTGAGACCCTGTACTAAATACATTTAGAATACTGTGGCCATTTACTGAAGTAGGTCGGAACCCAAAATAATCTTCATGCAGAGTGGAGGCAGGAGATACTTCATGTTTAGCTGGTGGGAATGGCTGAACAGGCCTTGCCCAGTTGCTCCTGTGCCAGCCTTTAGTTGCAGCGCATTTCGGTTTCCGCCGTCCTGTGGATCTGCCCCAGTCATTGCCGTACAGGCAGGGCTCCCCCCATGTGCCTCCACCCCGAGTTCACGTTTGAACCCGTGCTACCGTCTGCTGCTCGCAGCTACTGGGGAAAAGCTAACCGTCACTTGCTTTTCTGTTTTCAGATGGGCACGTTTAAAGCACACGACGGAGAGTATTTCTTAGAGCCTGTCCTGAGGGCAGATGGGCAGGAGCAGGAAGACGGCCACAACAAGCCGCACCTCATCTACAGACAGGATGCCACACAGGACGCCCTTCAGCAGTCCCGCAGGCCTTGTGCCGTTCCAGGTAAATGCTGGCGTAAAACTCTTCTTCAGTTACTGGTGATGCTATTCGAATCTTTCTGTAGGTTAGAATTTCTGTTTTCCTTAAAATTTAACTCACTTGATGAATTTGTTTTTTAATGACAAAAACTCTACATAGCGATTGCATATGGCGCACTATTTTGAAATATTTGTACTTCATGGAATGGCTAAGTCACAATAATTAACATCTCACTCATCATTTTTGAGGTGAAAACACTTAAAATTTGCTCAGAGGTTTTCAAGAATGTGCAATACATAGTCGCAGGCTTCTTGAAGAAAGGAACTTGCTCCTTCTCTCTCAGCGAAATTCTCCATCCTTTGGCCACATCTTTGCGTCTTTCCTCTATTGAATCCTGATAGCCACCTTTGTGCTCTTTGCTTTTAGGAGTTTAACTTTTTTAGATGTTACATATAAGGGAGGTCACGTGGAAGATGTTAAATACTGAAGTGTTGTTACTCTAAAAAAGTTTTGACCTGTAATAATCTAGCAGAAAC
Source organism: Ctenomys sociabilis (assembly GCA_004027165.1). NCBI lineage: Eukaryota > Metazoa > Chordata > Mammalia > Rodentia > Ctenomyidae > Ctenomys > Ctenomys sociabilis. Next base: position 20,695 of record PVKA01001539.1, read on the forward strand.
TAATCTGTCTCTTGGTACTTTTTAGTAAACTAGATTTAGATTAAAAAAGCCAAATATATGGTGTTCATAACAGATTATCATAGGTGATTGGATTTACTTCAGTCCATTACTTACAATTAGTGTAGTTTTGGTCAGCAAAATTTTAGATTAAAAAACAACTGAGCCTAAGTAACAGTATTACATTGCTAAAGTTTACGTGATTTTAAGTTTATATAAATGGATATAAGTTGTACATAGCTTTCTGTGCCTTGCCCCTTTGTTCAGCACTGCTTCTGAGGTTCATCTATTTTGATATATATACGAGCAGTTCATTCATTTTCATTGTCTGAGAATATTACAGTCCCCGTACTTGTTTTCTGCAGCACATTTGGCTGGTCTGTGAGTTCTGGTACTCGTGTCCTATGTTTGAGAGTTTCTCCCGGATATAAACGTAGGTGGAGATAACTTCACGTCAGCTTACAAGGCGGTGCTTGTAAATTTTATAGCTCCAATAACTTGTGAGAGAAGTAGGGCTTTCATGTTTTTTTCTATGAAACTCGGGCTACTAGAGCTTCATAGATTGGAACCTTCAATCCATGGATTTCTAAAAAGCTCATGTGTTACTAGTAAAATGTTTTACCTATACGCTATACAGAAATTATTAATTGTGTCCCTGTGTATGCCAGGATTATCATTCTTCATCAAGTGACATACAGTAATACAGGAGACGAAGGCGTCTGCCGTTGTCATCAAGGTATAAAGTCCGGATAAAAGAATAGGATTAGAAAGGATTTACTTGAGATTGAAGGTATCCGTGAACGCGAGTGCCAAACATTGTGAGGCCGTTTGTTTTTGGGTATAATGCTGTGCAAGGCTTTGAAAGTTCTCCCTGGGAATGTACCTCTTAACCTTTGCTATTCTAAGAGTGCCCGCGTGGAGTGGTTCTCACTGTGTCTAAGGCCGTGTTTTAAATCTGTTGACATAATAGATGTCTTTCTTATGCTTTTAATATGAGCATAAGGGTTTCATTTTTACGACTTCAAAGCGAACACAAATGGCACAGCTTTACAATAGAGCTCTACAGAAGGCAGCTTGCACTTGTTCTGACCGCGCATTCAGGAGCAGCTTGTCTAATGAATTGTTTAGCTTCTTAAGAAGAAAGCCACCAAACAGGCGTTCTGAATGCAGCGATGTTTCACACAATGATATGCTGGGTTTGCATTCATGGCCAGTGTGCATAGCCAGCTGGAAAATGGTTCCTGGAAGCCAGGCTCTTTTCCTTAAAAAAAATATTTATACTGAGGATTTATTATACAAACTACAACTAAAAGCAACCACCCCTCAAAAAAAATTCCTATGAGATTTTTTCATCACAATATCCTTTTCCTACAACATTTATTAAAATATAAAATGTGTCCATTCTTTTTGTTAAATAATTCCTTCCATTTTTTAACTATAATTAATAGATACATTTTAACTACTAATAAATGCCATCAATTAATGGCCTAAAAATGAGCTGCTAATTATCATTTTGATAGTAAAAGTGGAGGATTATGAACACAATTAGTGAGAGGTTAGCCAAGGTGGCTTTTCTTTCCCAGTTCGCACGTGGTTCAGAAATTGTTGCAGGCTCTTATGTATTTGAATCAGTGAGCCTTCAGGAGATCCTTCATATAGGTGGGCCCGCCAGAACCAGCATGATTAGATGGCAGAAGAGAAGCAACTTATTTTTTACCTTATTTCAGTTCATAGTAGCTTCAGCCACAATGAAGTAGATTGTGTTATTTTCAAGGTCAGAGTTCGCTGTGTGCCTCCAGGAGGCCCCATAAATTAAATTTGGCAGGCAAATCGCAGATGCCAGGCTCTCGGAGAACAGTTATATTCTAAATAAAATCCCATGAAAATTGTGGAGCAAGCAAATAAGAACTCGCCAAAGAACAGAACGTAAAATAGTACCCCCCCCCCACCAAGACAACTTAAGCAAAATACGTAAGACTCAAGGGAAAGATCCCGAGAAGGCTGCCAAGAAGGGGAGGGCTGTCCCAGTTCTGTGAGGTCACACTGGGCTGCTTGTCCTCCAGGGCCCCTCAGGCCTTGCAGGCCTTGGCCTCTTCGGTCTGGGTCATTCTTACTGATGTAGGTACAAGCCCAGAGGATTGGTAGCAGAATAAAAGCGATGACTGGGTGAGTGAAAGTGAGATGGCTTTGACTTACTTTTAAGATATTTTCCAGTTTTACATTGCTGTGAGTTTCTGGGGTTTTCTACATTCATTTAGTTATACAGCCTTTAATTAATACAGTACATTTTATGCTTACAGCGGGGCTCAGGCCAGAAGGAGTGAAGAGCCGCATTTCCAGAATCCTGATGGGCTTGGAGGAGAGTAATCCTGCCCTGGCCTGGGAGTCGGAGGCAGAGGGGCGGGAAGGGATGGGAGCCCGCGGGGCAGCCTGAAGGCACCTTCTGGCCCTCATAGCTTTGTTGTGTAGGCCATGGGTATTGAGAAACAAAGAAACTTCAAAGCAGAGGCATCAGACAATTTGACAATTTACCTTTTTATAAAAATAGCACATTATTCAGTTGGTACAGCACCATTTTTTTTTTTTTTTTTTTTTTTTGTCTTTTTGAGACAGGGTCTCACTGCAGTTCAGGCTGGCCTTATGCTCACTTTGTAGCTCAGGCTGGTCTCGAACTCAACAACAATCCTCCTGCCTCAGCCTCCCGAGTGCTGGGATTACAGGCCTGCGCCACCACGCCCGGCTTACAGCACCATTTTTTAAAGAAAGACAATTTTAGATTTGAACTAGAAGAGATTAAAGGCAGGGAGACTGAAAAATTTTCATTAAAAGCTATTTGTCAACAAAGGGTTTAAGGTCAAACAAAATACGCATTAATATAAATGATGATAATGTTTTTCTCAACTTTGATGAAATTTTAAAGAATTTTATGTGGGTAGCCTATTTATGTATTTCGGTGGGTGCGTGGGAACTGCCTTTTCAATAGAAACAGATTTAACTGCCGATTATTTCCCTTAAACATCTAACGTAATCAGCCCTTGCCTAAAGAAAAGCCAGCTGTTGTCTGTGTCCACGGAGGTCACAGTTCATGAGTGAGCGTGGGCCCAGCCCCGTTACTGACAGGCTGTGGGCCTGTGGGCCTCAGCTCTCCTCAGCTGGATAGTGAGTACTCAGCGACTTCAGTGTTTCCTTTGAAAAGCTTTTAAAATACATTTTTATTTTTTAGGTTTTAAATTTTATTTTAAAGAGAAAAAAATTAAGACAAAATTTCAAAACAAGATGATAGGAGAGTAACAATGGTTAACATGCATTGAGTATTATTATCTTTAAATTAGTTACTTTGAGTACATGATATGTGCATTTAATTATCCAAACAATAACACAAGGCATTCTTTTCAATGAACTGGGAGAAATTAGTACTATAAGTATCTTAGCTATCACACATATATATGTATATATATATATTTTTTTCCCCTTTTTGTCCTTTCTCCCATCCCAGTTTTTTCTTTCATTTTGAACAGTTTCTTCCCATTTTACAATATTTATTGTACATTTTGGAGCCTATTTACTCTCTCAGCATCTCACACTAGAGAGACATCATGTGTATGATGCTTACATATGTGAGAGGTTTATTTCATTTGTGAGTATGGTCTCAAATTGTATCCATTTACTTATAAAAGCCTCAAGTTCATCTTTATGACAGAGTAGTACTCCATTGTATAAAAGACCACATCATTTTTTTATTCATTTCTTGGTTGAGGGTATTTGGGTTGTTTTTTTTTTTTTTTGTCTTTTTGAGACAGGGTCTCATTATGCAGTTCAGGCTGGCCTTAAGCTCACTTTGTAGCTTAGGCTGGTCTTGAACTCACAACAATCCTCCTGCCTCAGCCTCCTGAGTGCTGGGATTACAGGCATGCGCCACCATGCCTGGCTTTGGGTTGTTTTTAGCATCTAGCTATTACAAACTGTGCTGCTACAACCAGGGTGCATATATATTGCTGTGGTACAGTGTTTTTAATTTTTGGGTGAACATATACAGAGAGGGTATAGCTGGGTTGAATGGACCCTCCAATTCTAGTTTTTTGAGGAATGTCCACACTGATTTCCAAAGTGGCTTCAACAGTCCCCCATCCCACCAACAGTGGAACAGGGTCCTTTTTCCCTTCCAGTTGGCTTCTTGATACTAGCCATGCCTTCCAGGTGGGATGGAATCTCAGTGTTGTTTTAAACTTTTTTTTTTTTTTTTTGCATATTTATTTGCTGTTTGTATTTCTTCATCTGAGACGTCTGTGTTCATCTCAGATGCCCGTTTTTGGATTGGGTCTTTACATTTAGGTCTGATTTTTTGAGTTCTTTGTGTGTTCTTGATAATAATCCTTGGTCTGGGTTAGATTTGTGTTCGGTTGGTGTTTCTCTTGCTGTGCAAAGGGTTTTTGATAGAGGAGATCACAGGTGTTGATTCTTTGTGATAGCTCCTGTGCGACAGGCTTTTCGTAGATTCTTTGCCCGTCCACTGTCTTCAAGGGTTTTACCCGTTCTATCCTCCAGCAGATTTAATGTTTGTTTATAATATTTAGATCTTTGATACATTTTGAAGTTAGTTCAATGTATACTGAAAGATACGGTTCTAGTCTTAACCTTTGGCCTGTGCAAAGCCAGTTTTTCCAGCACCATTTATTAAAGAGGCTGTGTTTTTTCCAGTAAATGTTATTTAGCACCTTCATCAAAATGTAAAGTGGTTCAGTATGTCTAGAATTGTTTCTGCGTTTTATAATCTGTTCCATTGATCTTCAGGTCTATTTTTTTTTTTCATTCCCATGCTGTTTTTATCACAGTACCTATGGAGTATAATTTCAAGTCGGGGATTATGATTGCTCCTGTCTTGCTTTTGTTGTCCAGAATTACCTTTGCTATTCTAGGTCTGTTTTGGTTCTTAATGAATTTTAGGATTGTTATGTCTAATTCTGTGAGATATGCTGTTGCAATTTTGATCAGAATTGTATAAAGTTTTCCTAACAGTTTTAGATGGATGTTCATTTTCACTATATTGGTTCTTCTTACCCAAAAGCAAGGGATAACTTTCCATTTTCTGATATTCTATTCAGTCTCCTATTTCAAAACACCATAGTTTTCAACACAGGTGTCTTTTACTTCTTTTGTCAGATTGGTTCCTAGATACTTAGTTTTTTTTAGATATTATTATTTTTCTTCTGTATTTAGGATAGGGCCTATAGGGTGTGCAGGGTCTCACTGCGTGGATCCGACCTGTAGTGATTCTCCTGTTTTCAGCCTCTCAGGTGCTCAGATTATAGGTACATGCCACCATGCCCAGTCTCAATCACCATCTCAGTGTGTCCCACGGGGAGCACAACAAGCCAGGGATTGAACCCCAACCACTGTGCTCTGCCTAAGTAGGCCTTTTAGTCTGCTGAGCTATCAGGCTGGCCAACTGTGCCCCAGACAAAAGACTTATATCTAGAGCATATAAAGAACTGAAAAAACTCAGACCTTCCAACTTCAAAGACCTCAGCCCAAGAATGGGCATCTGACATGAATGCACACTTCTCAGATAAAGAAACACAAACAGCAAATAAATATACAAAACGAAAGTGTCCAACGTCTATCTCAGATACTTTTTACTCACTGCTGGGACAAAAATACCTATACCCCAAATTAAGAAAGGAAAGGTTTGTTTAGCCCACAGGAGTGGAGAGTCCCTACCACACGGGCTGCCAGGCAGATGGCAGCAGTTTATGGTGGCAGAAAACAAGGAAGAGCAGAGAAGGAGCAGCAGCTGCGGTGTCTATCAAGCCTCTCTCTTCTTTCTATGCTGACTGCAAGGACTAGAGCTTCTCCAAAAAGGTGGTAGTGGCGATGGCTGCAAAGATCCGAGCTCGTCCGATGTGGTGGGGCTGCGTCACTCAGCTCCTCAAGGAAGCGGCACATGGAAGCCTTCTTCAGCCCCTTTTTATACCCCGTTGTGCTCAGTCACTGACTCAGCGCTGGGGTGTGGGGTCGCTGAGCTGAGCCAACTAAGCTTTAGACCCTCAAGTTGACACAGCATATCAGCTACCACAGCATCCGTGATCATTCAAGAGATGCAAATTTAAACAACACCGAAATTCCATCTCAACCCAATGAGAATGGCTGTCGTCAGGATATCAACCAATAGCAAGTACTAGAGGGGCTGGGAGGTAAAAGGAACCCTTCTCCACCGTTGGTGGCAACGTAGACTGGTGCGAACACTTTGGAAGTCAGTGTGGAGACCCCTCAGCAAACTAGGATTACAGGTCTCATTTGATCCAACCGTTCCCTTTCTGGGTGTTTTCCTAGAAGAATTAAAAGCATCGAATTACAGTGATTTATGTGCACCAATGTGTATAATAGTGCAGTTTGTCAAGCAAAAAGTCTTGGAAATAGCCTAAGTTCCCATCAAGCAAGAAATGAATGAAAAAGGTATGGTATTTTTATACAATGAAGTGCTACTCTGTAAAGAAGGATAAGCTTGAAACATTTAATAAAGAAGTGGATATAATCGGAGTCCAAACTCATAAATGAAATACATCATATTGTCTCTGCAGTGTAAGAAGCTAAAAGAGTAAATAAGACCCAAAATGTTACGATAAATATTGTGAAATGAGAAGAAATGCTTAAAAGGAAAGAGAAACTGGAATGGGGAAAGGGAAAAAGAAAAGGGAAAAAAAGAAAAAATATATAATAGTTAAGATAGGTATAGCACGATTGCTATTAGCTCATTGGAAGGGAAGTTGCATGCTTACCTTGCTTGATCAGTTCTCATGCCTATCTCTTGTCATATGAGCAGCTACTTTGAAGATAACAACATGCAATGTACTAGCCTTTGCTACTGTCCTACAATCTTGTTTTGAAATTTTATACCACTGTTTTTACTGTTTATTTTTCTTTAAAGCCAAAAAAAAAAAAAAAAAGAAAAATCTAGCAGTTTTTTTGTGGTGGTTTTGGAGTCTTCTATATAGAATACCATGCTATCCTCAAATAATAATGTCCTCCCATCATTGCTCCTTTTATTTCTGCCTCGTCTAATTGCTCTGGCTAAGTTTCCAGGATTATGTTGAGTAAAAGTGGAGCCAAGACATGCTTGTGTTGTTTTGGATTTTAGAGTGAGAGCTTTGTTTTTGCCCATTTAGTCTGATATTGGCTGTTTGTCATAGGTGGCTTTCATCAGATTGACGTAAAAACCATTGATCCCAGTTTCCTGTAGCATCTGTTCTTATCATGAATGGTTGTCCATTCATGAAACGTTGCCCAATGTTTTTCAGCATGTATTGATGTGATAATGTGGTTTTTGCTCTTGCCTCTGTTCATATGCTGTATTACATTTATTAATTGGCATTTGTTGAACTATATATGCATCCCTGGAGTGAATCCTGCTTGCTCCTCGTGCATAATCTTCTTGGTGATACGCTGCATTCTGTTTGTTACTATCCTATTGCAGATCTTTGCATGTGTATTGATTAGGGAGACGGGCCTGTTGTTCTCATTTGTAGTTGGGTGCTTTGTGGTTTTGGAATCAGGGAATTATACTAGCCCCCAGGAATGATTTAGGGAGTATTGCTTCCCTTTCAACTTACATAGGAGTTTGAGAAACAGTGATATTAGATTTTCTAAATTTGTCGTAGATTTCAGAAGTGAATCTGTGATGGTCTGGATTTCTCTTTGTTGGCATATTTTCATTTACGTCTGCAACTTTACTGTTTGATATTGGCTTATTTAGGATTTTTATATCTTTTGATTCAACTTTGATAATTTATATGTATCTAAGTGTCTGTTCATTTTTTCTGCATTTTTCATCTTGTTGAAATACAGGTTCTCATGGTAGATACAGATTATCTGGATTTCTGCAGGGTCCACTGTCATTTTGCCCTTTTCATTCCTAATTGTTTAGATTTGTGTCTTCTCTCTTTCTCTGTAAGGTTGGCTAAGGATTTTTCATTTTTATTCAACTTCAATTTTATTTATTTTATTTTTAAATTGTATTTCAAAGAACCAATTCTTCAATCCATTGATTCTTGGTACTGTTTTCTTAGTCTCTATTGAATCAGTTTTTGCTCTGATCATTTAAATTTTCTTGCCCATATGAACATTTGGCTTAGCATTGCTCTTTTTTTCCTTGAGGTTTGAATTTCACTATTAAGCTGTTTATTAATGCTTGCTCTGTTTTCCTGGTAGAGGGATTCAGTGCTACAAATTTCCCTCTTAGGGCTGCTTACAGTGTGTCCCATAAGTTCTAGTATTTTGTGTTGTCATTAGCATTTAATTGTAGAAACTGTCTAATTTTTTTTTTAATTTCATCTGTAACCCATTGGTTGCTCAGAAGGGTGTGACTTAATTTACATGTATTTATGAAGATCTTGTGGTTTCTTTGGCCTTCAATTTCCAATTCCATTGCACTTTGGTCTGATAATATTCATGGGGTAATTTTAATGCATTTGCACTTACTGAAGCATGTTTTATGAGCTTGTATATAGTCTGTTTTGAAAAATGTCCTGTGCATAGCTGAGAGGAAAGTATGTTCTGATGTGGGAGGGTGGGACATTCTGTAGACATGTGCTAAGTTCATTCATTCAGATGTTGGCTCTGTTCTAATTTTTCATCTGTCTGCCTGTCTGTCTGTCTGTCTGTCTGTCTGTCTATATTTTAGACAGTGTCTCCCGGGTCTCACTACATAGATCAGACTCAGTGATTCTCCTGTTTTCAGCCCCCTAAAGTGCTGGGATTACAGGCACGTGCCACCATGCCCAGCCTCAGTTACCGTCTCAGCGCACCCTATGGACGGGGCCAGCATGGCACACTGGGGCTCAAGCCCTGGCTGCCGTGCTTTGCCGAAGCAGGCGCTTTAGGCCGCTGAGCTACAGGCCAGCCCAATTTTTTTTTTTTTTTTAATTATTCTAGTTGCTCTGTCTTTTTGTGACAGTGGGATATCAAAGTCCCACAATTCAATTGTTGTCTCAGTTATTTTTCTCTCATTGCTGGCACAAAATGCCCAGCACCCCAGATTTAACTCATAGTTGGTGGAGGTTTTAGTCCATACTGGCTCCAAGGCAGAGCGGCACGTGGCAGAGGGCAGCAGCTCATGGCAGCAGAAAAACAGTGGAGCGCAAAGGCGGGAGCAGGGGCTGTGGCGGCGTGCAGGTCCCTCGCCCCTCCTTACATTTGTATGCAAATTACCTGCCCCAGGGCAGAGGTAGCAATCACACCCGTGATCCCATTAGATCAAGAATTAATCACAAACTCCAGAAGCCGTTGTCCCACGACTGCATAAGGGGAACAGCTGTTGGGGGGAACAGCTAGACACAAACCATAGCGATCGTATTAGTGCTTACTTGCTTTTTCATATCCATTAATATTTGTTTTATATAGTTGTTTGTACTATTATTTGTTACATATATATATATATATATAGATTGTTATCTCTTCCTCTTGAATTTTTCCCTTTGCAGGGATATAGTGGCTTTTGTCTCTCTTAATCTGTTTAATTCACTTAAATCAGTGAAATTCACTTTGTCTACAAATAGAATAGCTACCTCTGATTTTTTATTTTACATTAAATGTGTTCCTTGTATGCAGCCTCTTGCTTCTCAATCCATTCCTTTAATTGGTGCATTGTGACCATTAACATTAATGTTTATAATTGATAGGTATTTACTGCCCCCCATTTCATTGTCTGCTTTGTCTCTTTGATTCCTTCTGTTGGGTTCATGGATTTGTTTTCCTGGTTATCTTTTTCTAGAATGTTCCTCAAAATGTTTTTTTAGTACAGGTTTGGTGTCTTAAATTTCCTCAGATGCTCTTTGTCATGGAAGTATCGTGTTTCTCCATCAATTTTGAAAGGCAGTTTTGTAGATTAGTCAATCTTGGTTGAACACTGTTCTCCTTTAGATCTTGAAATATTTCACTGAGACGTCAGCTGTGATTTTGATGAGCTTCTCTTCATAGGTGATTTGTTTCTTTTCTCTATCGGCTTTTAAGATTCTATTTTTGTGTCAAACTTCTGGGCTCTTGACTATGATGTAGATTTTTTTTTTTAGCATGGCCAATTAGAGTTCTGTATGCCTCACTTATGTGTTATGTCAGATTATTTTTTACTTCCAGGGATTTTTTTCTACCTTGATGTTGGCGAACAGTTTTTTGTTACATCTGTTTTTCCTCTCATGCTTTTTCATAGACTCCAGTCAGTCTTAAGTTATTCTTTTTGGCCTCATAGCAGCAGCTGGGTTGATTTCTCATGGTCCCTTGCTATTTTCAAGAAATCTTTCCTTTCATAATCACTAACCACAGACCTCATAGGACATACTGTCTTCACATTGGCTTATGCTGCTTTGGATGCTTTCAGGGAAGCTTTTACTCTCCTGGATATCTACCTCAATTTACCATATGGATTCCATTTCTTTCCTATGTTAAGCATTCATGCCTTCCATAATTTTCTCAACTCCTTTATTTATTTATTTATATCTGTTTTTGCTGTAGAGTCACTAAGCATAATTTTCATTGTGGACTCCATCTCTGCAGTTATCTGAAACATTCTCTCCAATTTGATTTTTTTTTTTCTAGAATCTCCTTCAGTTGCTTTATTTTTACCATTTTAGAGAGGTCAGGCAGGTGGCTTTTGGATTGTTTCACCTCATTGTTCCCTGTGTTTGCATGTGGTGAACTGGATGCCAGGGATTACATCTGGTTGAACTATCTTCTCATTTTTTTTTTCTCTCTTTCTCGCTCTCTCTGTTTTAGTGTAATCTGGAGATGATGCTTATAAATTGCCTTTGGTGGGTTGCTTTACTGATAATATTTAGCATCCATAGGAAATGACTTCTCTGAAGTGTCTCTCAGATATACCTGGTATTTTGCTTTTGAGTCTTTCAAGATCCTACCTCTTCAATTTGCCGATTGTGAGAATTTGCTGCCTGATCGGCCCAGCTTCCACCTCTTTGGCACTGTGCCACAGTATTTTCTGTGACCCTTAGTCAGTAGCAGTTTTGGAATACTAGGGAGACTAGCTACTTGGAATAATTATGTCACTTTTAGCTAGAGTAGTATGATCATCAACAGCAATAGCATCAAATACAGCTTAGAAAATGACAGAGATAACCATTAATTTACTGTGTTTGACTGTATGAACGAGATTTGTGGTTGTATAGCAAAACTTGAAACAGACTACCAAAATTATATGCAGTATATAAGTCCTTAATGTGTCAAGTTTTCCCCCAGGGGTTAAAATTTAAAAGGGATTAGGGAAAAGAATAGAAAAGCAGAAGAAAAGAAGATATTGGAAGTAAGGCTGGAGGACAAAGAGGGAATCATGATGACTCTTGGAAAGTGGTTCAGAAGACCGGGAGGAAAAAAAGGAAGACATAAAAAGAGCACAACAGAGCCACGGTGACAAAGAGGCTGGAAACCATGTTCACACTCATAAAACCTGGTCGAATAATAGAAAGCAAACCAAGAACCACAACAAAAGCACCACGACAACATGAAACAAGCAAAAGCGAGTGAGTAAGGGAAAAAAAAAAGTCCACTTCCAGGTTTGTTTCTGCCATTATTGGTACACACCGTGTGAAGATGGAATCCAGATCTGCGTTGAGTCATCCCAGCAAGCCAGCAGTAGCTTTGTGCAGGGTCATAGATGAGCTCAGGAGCCTGCACCTTCTGGCTGAGTCCAGGCTCATGCAGCCTCGAGCCGTCAACGCAACTTCTGTGGCCCTGCGTCCAGCTGGGAGTCATCAGGTGGAGTGGGCAGTGCTCTGAGTTTTGAGTTCACCCGACCCCACTCCTGCATGCCTCGTGGCCAGTCATCATGCAGGACCACTGAGCCTCTAGCGCTCACTGCCAGCTAGTGCAGTCCTTTATGTCTTATGTTCCCCTCCACGTAGGGCGGCATCTCTCCGTGGAGTCCTCTGGGTTTCCCACCCATCACAGTATGTCCACAGGTGTGAATTTTTCCTCTTGCACAGTGAGTTCCATCTCTGGGAGAAGGCGGCCCCAGCTACCTCTCCTTTACATTTATTGAAGTTTCTCGGTTCACTCTCTCTGTGGGTTTCAGGTTACACTTCATTTCCTTCCTGGGTCCAGAGGATTCACTTCCCTCCTTCTCGTCTTCCTTGCATTGCCATGCTTTAGTGTCTGGCCCACGCCTATAAGAGAGGCTCTTTCACTGCCATGTACCACTCAGCCATCTTGGTGCTCCTCCTGTATTTTTATTTTTAACCATACAGTGATTATCCATATTTATGGACCATATTGTGACATTTAATATAAATATTTAGTGTACAGTGATCCAGTCAGGGTAACTGCATATCTATTACATTTGACATTTACTATTTTTCTTTAGTGAGAACACTCAAAATCCTATTAGCTATTTTCAAATATTTAATCCATTGTGCTATATGTTAGGAATTATTCCTCCTCTCCCACCACAGCACTGTGCCCTTCATCCATCCTCCTTCCATACCCCTGCCACCACACCCTTCCTTGGCTCTGCTGCCATTGTGCTCTCTACTTCGAGATCAGCCTAGCTCCCACGCTGGAGTGACAGCCTGTGGTACAGTTTTCTGGGGCCTGCCTTCTTTCACTCAGCTTGCTGTGGTCCTGTTCTGTCCGTGTTGCTGCAGTGGCAGGATTTCACTCTTATGTCTATGGCCATGCCACCCTGAATCCTCCCAGATCAGTTCTGTTTGCTTTCTAAACCAATTCCACAAGGTTAGGGGTTTATAAGCAAGCTGCCTTATTGGATGGAGGCAGTGCCCAGATGTGAGCGGTCAGTTTCCATAGCACACTGAGAGTGTGCGTAGATGTTCGTGCAAAAGGCACTTGGGAAGATGGAAGCAGTGTTTACTGTCAGATCTTTTGTGTTTTAGAGACGTTAAAAAAAAAAAATCAAGATTTTTTTTTAAAGCGACAGTTGAGTGTGGTTTGTAACTTTTTACTTGGGGTTTCTGAAGTCACTACCTTTTGCAGTATTTTGTAAATTTATTGGTAGAGAAGAAATTGTCTTTAATTCATGCAGAGACAGAGGGTCATATGCATAGTCATGACTGCGAGCAATGTTGTGAATGAATGACATATTAATGGTGACACTGGGGGTGGCTAGCGTCTTAATGGCGACCTTGTGCAGCTCAGGAGTCTGTGTGGAGAGCTGACTGAGGAGCTCTCCCTCTCCTGCTCTTCCTTCCACCAAGTCTCTGTCGCAGAGCTCACTTACAGTCCTCTGCTCGTCAAAGCAGCACTGCTGGGTCAGTCTTGCTGTAACTATTTGGGGGAACATTTCATACCCCCGCTCAGCTTCTCATTGAATTATCTGTTTCTTTGGCTTCTCTGAGGTACATTGCTTTCATTCTTGCTTCTGTTTTATTTTTTCTACTGATTTTTCCCCATCTTCTAAGTTTATCATGTTCTGCAGTTCTCTTCTAGGTCACCATTGTGGACCTTTATTTTTATTTTTTTTTACCCAATTTATTTTTTCTGCTTTACTAATTTTATCTACTAATTTAAATAATGTATGATTGCTTTTTAAAAGTTTAAGCTTCAGCTCCTGCCTTTAGGTTTTCTCAGCCCCAAGCCTTCCTGATGTCCTCTGGTGTTTGTCCTGGTGGCACCTAAGCCCAGAGCTCCTGTTCCTTCCTCTGTAGCCTCAGACTTTGGAAGAAGCTTCAATTTTCTTTTCGTGCTCAGGTTTCTGTTTAAAGAAAGCACATGCCATAAATAAAAGCTTGATTTTAAAAAAAATTTATTTATTTGATACAGGGTCTCAGTACACAGCTCAGACTCATAGTGATCCTCCTGCTACAACCATCCCAGCACCGGGATTATGGGTGTGCACTGCCATACCAGGTTTCAGTGGCCAGCGCGTGGTACCTGGGATTGAACCTGTGTCCCTGTGCTTGCCTGGTAGGCACTTAAAATGCCACCTAAACTCTTGAGCCCCCATATAGATGAATAGGTATATTTTTTAACTGTGGCCCTCCTGTACTAACTAGAAGAGATTTATTTATAGTTGAACAACAAACCATTTGCCTCAGCCATCCAGGTCGCACCTCTTGCTTTGTTTGTGAATCAGTGTTCTATAGAACATGAAAGTAATTGATTTTCTTGAGTGGCATTCTTCAGCATTACTGAATACTCATGTTCTTACGTTAATTTTGTTCCAGACGAGCAAGATGTCTTAAACGGTGAAATTTGTCCTAGTATGCAGTTAGATTATAAATCTTTAAGAAAAGAACTTCTTCATGGAGAATCCTATCCTCTTTCTCTTTCTTCATAGCTATGTTTGCTTGATCCTTTGCACCATTCTTCGAGGGATATTCATCCTTCCGGATGTGTTTTGTCTGGGAACAGCCCAGAGGTGGCATGGAGATTGCTGCCATGTGTACAGAGATTATCTTGTTAGGTTAGCTCTTTGCCTGTTGTGTGCTCTGCTTGCTGGAATAATGAAATAAAAATATATTTAACAGCACAGTCCTAGGAGAAGACTCAGTTCACTTACATGATGGCCACTTTTGCACTGTCATGCAGGTTTTCTCTGTGCCTGTTTCCCAGAACTTTGTAGTTTTATTTGTTAAATGAAGTCTTGACTCATCTAGATTTAATTGTAATGAGGTTGATGATTTCCAAACAGGATGAATTACACAACAGGGACAATTTAGAACTGTCATGCTAGAATCTGATGTTTGTGTGCATTCTCCATTGTGAAAATACGCAACCTGGAAGGCTACTCTAAGCTCTTGACATTTTCTTTGTGGGAACAATAGTGTTTTCCAGGAAGAATTGCCTGGGTGTTCTGAAGAATTAATATAACAAGTTTTAAAATAGTCTTTCCTTCTTTGTATTGGTTATGTGCTTTATAGTACGCCAGTGTTTGTTGGTAGACGTAATTTATCCTTTTGTAGTTTTGGAGGTGGGTTTTCTTCTAATTATTTTCTGTGCTGATGAAGAAATATTGACGTATAAGAGAAGCTATCTTAATCATAACCCATAATCAAGGAGTAAACTATGCCAGTATCTTGAATATAATGCTGTAAAATCTCTATTTCTGTTGAGATTTGATTTCCTCTTAGTGTTTGTAAGTTAAGTCCTTCTCTGTTGCTTACTCTGTTATAGGAATCCTGGTGTTTTCTTCTGGTCCATACCAACTGTGGACTGCTGGTCTTGTCCACGTGTCCCTCACATCTGCTGCTGAGGAGGGACTGAGAGGATTGGTCCTGCTCTGAAATTTAATCTGCAGCTCTTTTTCTGTTCTACCTCCATTAAGAAGCTTTCTTTCTGTCTTTGCTTTAGGTTGGGCTACTTTTTGCTTTGAAATTTGTATGACAGCGTTTTTGTCACTTTGCAACTTGACACAGTGTTTATGATTTTTCACATGGACAGCAATATAATTTTTCCCTGCTAGAACTGTATGTGCTTCTACCTATCCTAATGTTCTCTCTTCATGGCTTCCACTTTGCATTTTCTTGATCTTGTTTTATACTTGTCATTTATTCTTTAAAATTTTTCATACAGATATATTTTGTTTCTATAAATTTAAATTAAATTTATTTGCTCTAAGTATGAGTATCTCAGTATGACAGTGGACTTCATTTATAGATAGAAACTATGAGTGGGGTCATTATTTTTAGCTTTTTTCCCACTTGTGGGTTATTATAGATTCTTGCTTTACTGAAGATGCTGTTCATTTGTTCTATAATTACAGTGCTATCTTACTTAGTTTCCTAGACCTTATCATGAATTTACAAGATTAAGACTGACTTTTAGAGTCTCTAGCCATAGAATTTCTTAAAACTTAGTGTACCCAACTGATACTACCTTATATTGTTTTAGAACTTACAAACAATAAATAACATGTTATTTTTACCTATCAACTTTAACATTCTGTTTTTATGCTCCTTAAAACAGAAGGTTACAGTTTGTTTTTCATATTTTTTCTGTTCTGCCTGTAGCCTTGTGTGGTGCATGTAGTAACTGCTGGGTGAATAGTGGAGCATTTACTGTACTGAAGGAACTGCTCTGTTCATTGGCAGGTGTGAGATAAGGTCCATGGAGAAGATGCTTTGAACCTGCTGCGTGGAAGCACCCAGTTCAGATGTGGAGACCAGAGAATGCTTACTTTAAAAAATAATTTACTATCTGATATCCAGAAGATGGGAAGGAGCTAGGGTAAAGGAGAAAGAAGGAGGTACTTTATATGGGAGCAAGAGAGTATGCAAATAACTGGAGATGAGCAGTGCTTGGAGCGTTCATGAGCGAAAGGTAGTTAAGCAGCCGATGGGATGCCAGTTGGGCACTTCAGAGATAAGCGGGAGCTAGCTTCGAAGGTCTGCATAAACTTTGTTAGGGAATTGGAGCTCTGTTCAGTATCAGCCCTGCAGATACCGGGAGTCCTGTTCATGAGTGGTGCAAATATGGGTCCTGTGTTAGGCTCTGATAATTCTGTTTGGCCTGGGTTGGTCTTTCCGTCTGCTACTGGAGCAGTGTCTTGATCATCCAGCTTTACCCTGCTGGTGGGATAAGCCCAGTGCAGCTAGCCGTGGACCAGGGGTGGCTGAGGACACGTGTGCATGGAGTTGTGAAAAGTTAGATTGGTGGACGCTGGGAGGGTCAAAGCACAGCACAAACAGCGTGGATGGTATGATGTTGCTGTCGAAAACATTGTTTTGGGGGTATCTTTGAGCAGTAGAAAAGGAACTTTTCCTATGACTTTTTTTTCTTGTCTCGTGTTTTCATTTATTACCCCTTTTAAAAAAACCAAACATTTACTTGAGAGATAGTATAGCAGTCGTTGGTATGACATGACAAGCAGTACATGTTAGAAGACCAAAATGACAGGCATTCCAAGCATGGCCCTACTATTACATATTGCTGTCTTCAGTGCAGTTGCTTAGTTCACAGAAATCAGCATATACAGTTAGTCAGGGTGAGAATGCAACCAATTAACTGAAAAAAAATTTTAATAACTGATAAAGTATGCAAAATTAACTGACTGTTTTTGACAGTTGTGGATTAACATCTAGGTTTTATTTGTGTTTAGAGATCAAAAAAGTGTCTAGGGAACTGAGATCCTTGTAAATAAAAGAACACTCAGGTAAAAGGAAAGGAAGTAGCAGTATTCTTAGGGCAAAACTGTTTAGAGTTTTTAGTTTTTATTCTGTGCCTAGATATTGTATAATTTTTTTCATCTAGTAGATTGAGATATCTGATGATAATTTCTCAAGACTTGATGATTAAACAATTTGAGGCTGTTCTCTATAAGAAAAATGATAGAAAATTATGAATGCAACATTTCTAGATTTCCTTGCAAGGCTTCTCAGTGAGACTTTGATGAGAAACTAGAAGCTTACCCCTTTTTTTTTTAAGTTCATGGTGGATCTATGTGGACATCTGGGACACAGTAAGCTACTATAATGACTTTGTCTATGACCTCACCATTGGAAGCCACTTTAGGGTTTGGAGAAGAGGTCTGGCATAATTAATCTTCAGTTTAAAGAGGTGTCTCAGATTGTCATATGGAGAAAGGGCTAGCAGAGCATGGGCCAAAGCAAGGAGACTGACTAGGAGAAAACTAATAGTTGGGTGGAGAAATGGTGAGGTCTTCGTTAGGGTGGCAGGTACTGAGATGGTGAGGGTGGTTAGATAGAGTGTACGTATCAGCAGTCAGGCTGGTAGAAAAGTGCTGAGGGTTGAGAACCAGAGGTGAGTTATTCTCTGGGTTTTTTTTTTTTTTTTTTTATGTGTTTTTGCCTGAGCAAGTGGAAGGAAGGAAGGAATTGATAATTTACTGTAGAGATATCTGTGGGAACTACTGGTTTGGGAGGCAATATCAAATTAAAATGTGAACATCTGGAATTGGAGGTGCATGTTAGATATCCAAAGGGAGAGAAATCAAGTAGGCAACAGAGTAAGAAGTGAAAGTGTCATAGCTGGATCTGGGCTTAAGGAAATAACTTGACAATCAGAATGTAGGTGATATTTAAAGCTAGAAACCTGCATGAGATGGCCTAAGAAGCGGACTAGATAGAAAAGAGGAAAAGTGCCAAGCTTGAACTGCAGGGCCACTGATGTTTAGCACGGTGAAATCAGGAGAAATCAGTGAGGAAAATCGAAAGGGGAAGGCCAGGGAGATAGCAAGACTACTGAGAGATGTGTGTCCCAGAGCCAAGTGAAGAAAGATTTTCAATCAGGAAGGAATAATCAGCTGGCTTAGTGCTGTTGAGAACTCAAAGAACGTGAAGCATCAGAGCTTAATACCATATCACACAGAGTAGAGGAGAAAACATGCTCTTCGGTACCCTGGGTCTGCTTAAGGAAGTTCCCACCTTAGTCACTTTCCCATTGTGGAGGTCTCTATGAGACTAAGGACTGAAGATCAAAGGAGGTGGGTCTTTGGCTCACTCTTCAACTCCTGGGTGGTGTCTTCAAGGTAGGACGGCATGGCAGAGGGGCCAGGTGGAGGAGAGCTGCACCCAGCATGGCGCACAGGAAGCAAGAGAGCAGAGGGAGGAGGTGGCGAGGGTTACGGACCTTCAGGGTCACGCCCGCAGCGACCGCCTTTTCTATCTCAGCTGTCACCTCGCACAGCAAGGCCAGTGTGTGCCCCTGTAGTCCATCACCTTCCAGAGGTCCTGCCCTTGATCCCAGGAGATGTTAGGGTGCATGTGGGTAGAAACCATCTTATCCTCCAAAGTTTTAGCTTATTAATAATCATAGATCATTTTTTTCTTTCTAGAGGTAATGTCTCTATACATTTCTCCCTATTTTTAACTAATATAGTGTTATGGTTTGTGTTTAGCTGTCCCCAGAGCCCCCTGCAGTCACTGGGACAGGCTTCTAGAATTTGCGATTAATTCATGCTCCACCACTGGGATTGTGAGTGTGAGTGCTACATCTGCTTGAATACGATACGAGGGAGAAAGAGAGGCCTGCCAACTGCCACAGCCGCTGCTCCTTTTTGGCTTTTCTCTTTGCTGTTTTCTGCTACCGTGAATGGCTGCCCTCTGCTACGTGTCACTCTCACTTTGCCTTGGAGCCAGCTGAGTATGGACTGAAACTTGCACTAACAGTGAGCTAAATCAACCTTTCCTTCCTTAATTTTGGGTGGAGGTATTTTGTCCCAGGAATGAGAGAAAAGTAACTAAAACAGAATTTACCAAAAAAAGAGAAAAGTAAGATATATGGTAAATTTTTGATTCTCAAATATTAGGTCTACTTTGTATTTTTACCAGACTGAGTTTAGTAATGTTTTCTTCAGAATTTTAGAAATCTGTATTCAGGAGTGCATTTGGTTTATTGAATTTGGTCATTGCTATGACTATATCTGATCATATGATTCAAGGACCTTTGGGAATGGCTTATGGGAAGAGACAGAAAGGTTTGGGAGACTTCATCTGAAGGAGAAGTGCTAAAATTAGAATGCCTTTGACAGTTCTGTGTGGGGGATTCTGTTCAGAGCTCAGAAGACCAGAAGGCGGATAGAAATCCTCCTAGTAAAGACCAGGCCGGGAGGTTTCTTTTGGAAAGGACTGCATTAGACTCGAGATGATTTGTATTATGTCTTGGCAGAAAGTTTGTCCGAATTTTGCTCATGTCCAGGACTTTATGCGAGACTGAGATTAAGAATGGTGGACTGATTAATCTGGAAAAAGAAATTTCAAGGCAGTCAGTGTTGACACAGTGGCATGGCTATTGTTGGGGAATTTTGGTCAGATTTATGTGGAGAATCAAGAGCAAGGAAGCCAGCAGGATGATTAAAATGTGAGCTTGGCCAGAACAGAAGCTCCAATAAAGCTATAACTGCTAGAGCTGAGAGGATCTCCATTGCTGAGAAGGAACAAGAGAATAGAGTAATAGCCTGAGGGCATCACAAGAAGCAGCAGACCTCCTACCTTAGCAGCCTCCAGACTGCAGAAGTGAAAGACTGCTTTGAGGAAAAAGCTACAGAGCACATGTTGCAGAATGACGGCGGAGGCCACAGCAGGTTACAGTAGGGTGGTGACACAGAAAATTTGTTCCTTGGAATCAGGGTCAGAGTGATCATCAATCCAGGCTCCCAGCCCCTTCAGCCAAGAGAGAAGAGGCTTCCTCCTAGATTTCAGAAGCCCTGGGAGGCCAGGCAGTGGGCCCCTGAGAGGGGTGTGTGGACCTGTGAGAAACCAAATGTACAGTGGAGACACCAGAAATTTGGAAAAACCAGGAACGTGGGTCAACTAAGGAAAGCTGCAAGGAAGGAACAAAGCAGAGATAAAAGAGAAGCATGGGAGCTACCACTAAAAGTACAATAAAGGTGGAGCCTCATGGAGCTCACTATTTGCCACAGACCGCTTCAGATGTTCCACTTGGAACTACAGGACTTTATGTTTACCCTTCTGGATTTTAGACCTGCTTTAGTCCCAATGCTTTGTGTCCCCTATTTGTACCTTTTGGCATGGAGATGTTTCTCTTGTGCCACAGAATGTTGGAAGTGTTTAATTTTTCATTCTTGGCTCACAACTAAGAGTTTGCCTTGGACCCTGGAGCAGACTTGGGACTTGGACTTTTTAGCAGTGCTGAAACTGTTAGGACCTCGGTAACTCTTAGAGATGGACTAAAATGCCTTTTGCAAAAAGGGATGTGTATGAGTCTTTGGGGGTCCAGGGGTGAAATATTATGGTTTGTGTCTAGTCAAAGCTTCATGCATAGGCTTGTGACTGACTCATGGTCCAATGCTGGGATTATGGGCATGAGCACTACACCTGCCCTGGCCAGGTAATCTGCATGCAGTGTAAGGGAGGGCAAGAGGCTTGCTCGCGGTGCTCCCCCCATTTTGCTCTTGCTGCTTTTGATGTTTTCCACGGCCATGAACTGCTGCCCTTTGCCATGTGCCACTCTGCCCTGAGGCCAGCTAGAGTATGGACTGAAACCTCCACAAACTGTGAGCTAAATAAACGTCCTTCCTTAATTGTGGACATCGGCTATTTTGTCCCAGTAATGAGAGAAAAGTAAGATATATGGTAAATTATTGGTTCCCAAATGTCAGGTCTACTTTGTATTTTTACCAGACTGAGTTTAGTAATACTTTCTTCAGAATTTTAAAAATCTGTATTCAGGAGTGAATTTGGTTTATAATCTTTTCTTATTGTATAGGAAAACAGCAAGAAAAATGAAGGCCTATTTAAAAAAAAAATCAGTAAGATTATAGATCATGGGCTATGAGCTGTGTAAGGACATCATTTAGATCAACCGGGTAAAAGAAAAGTAAAAGTAACTCAGCAGATTTGTGGAGAGCAAGAAACAATTTTTTCTCTCTAAAATATTATGCCACTGGAATCAGCCACGTGGCTCATGGTATCATTCACCTTTGGTCTCTCAGACACATATCTAAATGGCAAATATTTAGTGAAGTAAATTTGAATGTTCAACTTTCTACTGCTTAGCTGCATGGTGCTTTCTTTCCTCATGAAAAAGAAGCAAAGATTCTAATTATTTGCAGTTAGAGTCTGATTCAGAATTCCACTATTCAGAAGCAGGCCTGTTTAAAGCCATCCAAACCCAAGCCTGGGCTGCTCTGAGAGCAAGTTCCATTGCAAATGATTGGTCCTGGCCAGCCCAGCCCCTATTCCATGCTTATGAAGGTCACTGCTGCCACGTAAGACTTGGGCCATCCCCAGTCAAGAGGCAGACACGCTGCGTCGTGGGGAGGCCGCCCCTAACTCTTGGCCTTCCCCAAGAAGCCTGCTGAGGGCTTCTACCTTGGATCACAGCTACAACACTGAAGGGAAAACAAAACTTCCTCACTTGCTGGCCTCTCTGCAGCTTCTTTCACACATTCTTTTGCTTCTTGTGTCTTGTACCCCGATGCTAGGTTCACTTTGTGGTGTTAAATGAGATCAGCAAAAGACACGAATTTTAAAAAGTGGTGACTTCATTCTGTATGTAGCAGAAAGTAGAAACAGTGTTTGTTGGAGAATAAAATTTCAACCTATAAATAGTATCAAAGTTTGATCTTTTTTCTATTTTTTTCAAAATCTAGTGAATTTGACATCTTACAAAAGCAATATGAATAAAACTGATTCCATGATAACAGTATTAAATACTGTAAATATATCATATAAAATTTTAATATTTTATATTCACTTAAGGACTTAATGGCATGTCTAAGTTTTTCAATTTTAAATTTACTTTTGAGAATATCTTTACTAGTTCTTACTCTTAAGATACCTTAAGAACTTACTAAATGTAGGCAAACACTTCATGTGAGAATTTTATTCTCTTCAGTCAATGGTATTTCAGGAGCTGGGACAGGGACAGATATAGTTGAAGAAATGAATCATACTAGGGAACATTAGGATAAAGAGTGAGTTAAAATGTAATCTCGTTTTGGATTTCTATTAGTTATGACTTTGTTTTGAAAATAGTCAAGTCAGAAATTGCCACGTGGAGACCCAATAGAAAGTGCTCAAACTGATTAGTCAAGTTACTTAATAATAGCATTAAAAATGGAATTAGGCCAGTAGTTGATGGAACAACTAGACATAATTTTAGCGCATGCCACACTGCACTAGCTTTGCAGTCTTAGATGCATTTTGAATTTCTTATTTCTTAAAATTATGTCAGTGTTTGTGGAGTGACTCCACCTACGTGGATCAGGTTGTCCGAGGGTCACAGAGCGCAAGAGTAACCCATGGACAGCTTCAAAGGTGAATCAAAGTAAGTTTATGTTATTTATTGCTATCTTGTAGTAAGTGGACATAGTTTAGAAGTGGACGGCCCAGGAGAGTCACTCACACAGAAATATGAATGTAAGGTTGATGTGGTAGGGTTATGTACCACTGCCAACTTCTGTAGCCTTAGTCCATATTCCAGTTTCAGTAGCTACACGCATTTGCAAGGTGACCTCCCTAGATATCAGTGGTCAATGAATTTTGAATAAATGATGCTTTATGCCTGCTTAGGCAGACAGAGGGGCTGGGGTTCCATCCCCCTTGTGCTGTGCTGGCCCTGCCCCTGGCAGTGATTGAGTCTGGGTGTGATGGTGTGTCCCTGTGATCCCAGCACTTGGGAGGCTGGAAACAAGAGGATCACTCTGAGTCTATATAGTGAGACCCTGTAGACCCTGTACTAGATACATAAAAAAACCCTAAATGGTGTCTTATATAATGAAATGTTGCATTGTGTTTGCACATTCAGATTCTGAATTCCCAGATAAAAGATTTTCCACATACATCTTTGGAAGAAGCAATAGAGTAGATGTTGGGAGCATTGCATATGTTGGTTCATATAAATTCTGGATAAGATTTGTATCCACTGCGTCGTCTCAGTTTCACCTCTTCACTTGGAATATCTGATAGGGGATAGGGTAGGAAGATGTGGTAAAGCAGTTTTGTGAAATGCAAAGGCTACGCACGCATTCATTTTTAACACACTGTTTAGGTTTAGGGGTGGAGTGCCAAAGGCTGGAGAGAGCAGGTGTACACTCCATTTTCACCGAGTGGAGCATCTGCAAGGGTTTGGGGTTATGCTTGTGAACGTGTGCCAGTGTTTGGCTCCTGACCTGAGCAAGAACCCTTGATTCTTCTCACTCTGAAAGTCTGCCTTGTACCTGCCATTAGTCAGGCCCCGGGGCCTCACTTCTTGCGGTTGTGGAAGGAAAGCAAGCATTTCCTCCGCAGAAGTACAGAAAGAAGTGTGTTTCTTTGTCTTGTCAGCACACATAGCGGAAGACCTGGAATTGCGCTCTGTGAGAATTACGTGGGAGTTTTCTGTGCTGCCATCTCCTTGGGGGCCACTAGATGAAAAGACGGTACGGGGCTGGTCGCACATTTTTATCCTAGGTAGGACTACAACCTGGATCTCCGGATTGCAGCTTGGTCTCGTATTCCTGTTAGTCAAGGACTGAACCCCACACTAAGGGACTCTGACCAGTGAGTCACTTTTACTTTTCTAGGACGCCCGTTTTCTATTTTGGCCCCGGTTACTGCATTCTCAGCATTCTGTTACATTTGCACATATGACCTTTCGGAGACTCATGTGATGTGCTGCTCTGCTGTAATAATTGCTATTGAGGAAATCTGAATTCATTTCTTTGTTATGCCACTTACTCAGCTGGTGACTGCTGAAATTCCATGAAACCTGTGTCACATGTCTCTGTGTTTTAAAATGTGCACTGTAATAGTGACTGATTCATGGCTACAGGGAGGCCTAATGATGTAATGATTCTTTTATGCTGCAAGTTTTGGCTGGGGAAAGGCAAGGCCAGAACCTGTGCACATTTATTTCCAGAAGGTGAGACTCTAATTGTTAACTTGGGAGATTCTCAGAAATCAAACATTCAAGAATATTTTATACCTGCAAGCTATAATTCTCAAGGAATGACATTTCCAGGCATACTGAGGAACCAAAAATTGCAGTAAATTTACATATCATATTCATGTTATGGTATACTAGTGATTTTAAAAAAGAATATGCTTTTTAATTTATATTTTAAGACTATGTTATCATGGACAGTTTACTTACCCCTTGCACCTCAATTTCATCATTTATAAGATGAGAATAATAATTATGATGCCTGCTTTATAAACTTTTTATTAATGTCAACGGAGATCACATGCGAATTGTAGCAGTACTCATATAATAAACGTTTAGTATTATATATTTTAGTGTTAATAGTACTATTAGGAGAAGTGAATAGCATATAGTTTAGATCCATATAGCGTAGCATATAATAGAGTGTAAGACTGATTGAGAAAAAGACTGCAATGTCTACTGTTCTACGGACATCACATTGCTATTTTTCAGCCTGAAGTTCTAAATTCCTTTGTTGCTCAGTCTATTCCTTTATTCCATCTTGGTCGCTTCCTACTTTCTAGCTCTGCTATTCCTTCTTCACTCTGCATTCCATGAACCTATGCTGAGCGCATGGAGGAGTGTGTTGCCTAGCAGTGCTCTCGGTCTTCAGGGAATTGCATCTTGATGGCAGTGCTGTGGTTGCTGCTTCAGCGCCGAGCTCGTGCGGAGAGGCTCATAGGCTTTCTCTCATGAGCAGCCCTTGGATTTCATCTCAGAGTGATACAAAAGGGATGTGTCTAACAATAAATCTGCTAGTGCATAAACGCAAGATGAATGGGAGGAATAAGAAATGGAGTATGGTGGGGCCATTGGGAGGCCCCTTGGGCTTGGTAGGTTTCCTTGATTGTGATGATGTCCTACGGTAACATGGCCCTCCTTAGTAGATCTTGGGTCATTCAAAGGCAATGGCAAGTGGAATTTTGAGATCAAAATTGTTTTTCCCCATTGCTAATTAGTTTCAGTCATTTCTCTCACTAACAAAGACAGAAACAGGGTAACATACAACAATATATATGTTACAGATTTTTAAATTAATATCTCAGTATTTGTCTGAAAAGAAAACACCACTAAATGTGCATATATGTATTATATAAACAGTCTTTTGACACTATTCTTAGTCCATTGTTTGAAAATAAAAGCTAAACATTTTAAACTGCTTAAAAGTAAAGAAAAAAATCTGTAACATATATATTGTTGTATGTTACCCTGTTTCTGTCTTTGTTTGCTGGCATTTTACAGTCTTTCCGAAAGTTATGTGTCTCATTGAAATATATTCCTGGGTGAATGGCTGCGACATCTGGCTGCCAGGGAAGAGGCCTAGAAACAGTTGGATCTTGCCAGTTGCATTAACATTTCTTCATGAATGGGAGCAAATCTTTTACTTTTCGTGTAACACCTAACCACCTGTCGAAGTGTTAGACGTACGCGCTCAAGAGACCAGTGAGTGATGGGGACAGAGGTCGAATCCAGGGAGAGAGTTTGGTCATGGTAAAGTCCCCTGTGCCTTCCTCCACGACTCAAGCGACATTTGCCAGAGGGACTCACGTATGTTGTCCCTGAAGGACACCGCTTATGTTAGCCTTTAACACTTCTGCCTACAAGAGAACAAACGCTTAGTGTTGAGCAGCCTCCTAGCCGATAGGAGATTGAATGTGGGCCCAAGTGCTGCCTGATGGATGGCACGTGGAGGAAAGGTTCTCCAGTCTCTGAGGAAGCAGTGATCTCAAAAGGCACTGGAATATCAACGAAAAAGTGTATGAACTCACTGATTTCAAAAAGTATGTCGTATGTGAGCCTTAACGAGGGCTTTCTAAATGTTAGTCTGACTCTGAGATTACGTAAAATGCATTTGGCTTTTAAACAACCATGCGGTGGTAGGTAGACAAGGAGCCCCAATCAGCGCCCTGAGCCTGTGCCGTGCAGCTAGCCCCAAGGGATGAGAAAGTTAAAGCCTTAAATTGGTAATTATTGGCTGCTATTACAATATCACTGTTCTCTTAAATAAATTCCTCATATTTGAAGTTGTCTGTTTTCTATTTTAAGGTATTATAGGAAAAGCAAAATACACAATCTGAAACACTCATAAAGACAACGGCTTCTCCTGGCCACTCACTAGTCTTCACCACATTCTGAACTGCCTCACTCAGAACACAGGTTCTTTCCACTAAGTGACATATCAATAAGGAGGTTAAAAATCCTTCTAGTGTGAGAAGCAAGACAAAATGAATGTTCCACACTTAAAGTAATCTAATTTACTCATTATAAAAACTAACAGCCCTTCGTTCTGCCGGGGCATACACTTTTAGCTTTGTTGACTAGTTCGTTACAAAGAAAATGTATGTAGGTCCAAAAAAGACTGTTCAGGCTAGAGATGTAGCTCAGTGGCACAAGTGCCTGCTTGTCAAGTGCAAGGTCCTGAGTTCAATTCCCAGTAGCTAAAAGGCTCGTCACATAAAAGGAATATGAGACTACAAGAACAATTTTAAATAAGTAACTATATTCCAGTTAGGTAGCTTGTGAAACTACTGGAAGCCTGTTGGTTTTCATTTTCTTTTCCTTTAAGCTTCACTGTCAAGCAATGTCCTTCAGTGGCTGAAATCACGCTCTGGAGCTACAACTGTGTGATTTGATCTTCAGTTGTGCTACTTACTAAGGCATGGTTGGATGTTAGTATTAAGCCACTTCTACAAAGCTTTTGTATTTGGTAGAGAAAATTAAGCCATTCACCTTTATTGTGTTCAGTTTTCAATTCAGCTTTGTTCCTTTTATTTGTCCTTATTTCCATCTCTATTATTTGCCACTTAATGTCAGTGAGTTCCTTAACCTCATTCTGTTGTAGATTCTGTAAAGTGGAATTCACAGTAGTATTCATCTCATACGTAATGAAGAAGTGGGTTGATACACATGCAGTTCCAGAAGTGTATTTGAATAAGCAATTAGTGTGTAATTTGTGTTTCATATTAGCATGTTGTTTCTTCTTTTTCTTTTCCTTTTCATACTTTCATCATTAAATGGGAGGTTTTCCCGGACATCTCTTCTTCTGTGGTAAAGTGGCTGACTCACTTATGCACACAGCACACGGATACCTTTTCCACTCTGATCTGTGCCCCAGGTTTGCTCCTCCCCCCGCTGAGATCCTCCAAGCGGCATGCGGTCCGCACTGCTGCCCACCCTTTATGCAGGATCCAGATGCTGTGCATTGCGTCGGCACAACTGTTGCGCCAGTCTTTTTCCACGTTAGCCATTGCAACAGGCATATAATAGTATTTTGTTGCTTTTTACTTGTATTCCCTGATGACCAAGTTTTTTAGGGCATGTTTCATGCACTTAGTACCCTTGGAGTTCGGCTTCTGTGAGCCGAGCAGACGCCTTGTGGACTGTGTCTGCCACAGAAGCAGCTTTGGACGGCATCGCTCCAGCTGTCCAGTTTTTGCTCCCATCTTCTCTGCCTCTCCTTTTGGCGTCCTATCCATGAATTTTTTGCTACATCTAACTTCATGAAGCTTTTTGCCCCGCTTTTTCTTCTAGAAGTTTTTTTTTTAGCTTGGTCTTACTTTTAAGTCTTTAATCCATTTTGAGCTCCAGTAGTTGGTTATGTTGGGTGGTCTCAGAGCCTTGATGAAAGCCATTTGATCACACACACCAGAGTTTATTCTGCATGTGCACTAGGAGTGTTTCTACCTGAATTTTTGTACAGTTCTATGTTTTCCTTCTCTTCGATACATACCTAGGTATGGAATTGCAATGTCTCAGGTAGATGGAAATCTTAACTCAGAAACTGCCTGCAAGCTTTCAAGGGGATTATATCAGTACATGGTTTGAACAGTTTTTAAAATTGTAGCCCTCCTAATATGTAGAACCCATGTTTTGTCTCCTGGTTGGATTATTATTGAGACATTAAAGTAACTGAAATTGTATCTTCAGATCTACGTTCATAGTTTTATTCCTTTGAAGTAAAGTGTAAACTTTATGAGGTAGCATGTTCTTTCTTCTTTGTTGTGATACTGAGGATTGAACTTGGGCCATGCACTTGTTAGGCAGGCTCTTTAGCTGCTGAGCTATCTCCTTGTCCCTGAGGTGTTACTTATTACTTGCTTTCTAAACATTTCCTGACATTGGCTATGCGATGGCGAACCTTTTAGAGCTTTCAAGGATAATAAACAGCCTTGGCTCACGTGTGCTAGGTTCACTACTATGTGTACTTAGATAAGGTACACATACACGCTTATTTTGAATAAATGAAATAGATGAACAAATACATCAAAATAAATATTTGACTTTTTCGTGATAACTCAAAAATCCTTCTTAAAAGCAAAGTAGATTGTTTTAATAATAAAATTCAGTTTTATATTATCTAATAAATCTTGTTTATTTTAATTATTTCTGTTTATAAATTACCGAGGACCATCTCTTTCTTCTCATCTGATTCTTTCGGTCCATCTTTTTCTGAAAATACAACCACCAAGAAGTGGGTAGAAAAATGAGCAGAAAAAGAAGAACGCAGAGAAAAGATGAGAGGAAAAAAGTGAACAAAAGAAAAAGAGCTCGGACCGGCAGCCAGGCTGTCTGATTATTGCTTACTAGAGACAGCAGTCAATAATTAAATGCATAGGCTTCCTTGCAAAGTACTTACAAGTAATTACCATAATAATGTACAACACGGGCCAGTGAGATAGCTCAGTGGACTAGAGTACTTGTTTAGGCAAGTGCAGGGACTGCGGTTTGATCCCCAGCACCACCTGTCCTGCCTCCAGAGCAGGCTGAGCTGGCCAGAGTCTAGGTGTCAGGGCACGCGCCTGTAATCCCAACACTGGGGAGGCCAAAAGCAGGAGGATCACTACGAGTCAGAGCTGTGTAGCGAGACTCTGCAGCAACCCAATATGTTAAAAAAATAAAAACTAGTGTACTATTCAGTAGTTTTGTATATAACTACAACAATAGGGTACTTTATCAAATGTATATCTGCATTTGATATTTGGATTTTGAAATGCCATTTATTGTGACATCACTTAATTTTTTGTTATTGGGACTTTTTCCATATTATATTTAAAAAAGTACATTTTGTTCTATGTTTAATGAAGTTTCACTCTGCAAAATCTGGTTGCTCTGTGGTTAGATTAAATACTATTCGTGACTTAAAGAACCAGTCTTCCCCATGAAAAATCTGTAGAAATTTATTGATTGTCCACTTGTTAATAATTTATTTTTATAGTCAGATTTGTTAAAGTAAGACCTAGACAAAGTCTTTTCAATGTGGTCTATGAAAATTTAAACATTTTCCAAACTATTACTATGAATTGTAGTGCTCATAGTAACGTGGTCCAGTATTGTTTTAAATTATAATAATTTCTGTTTACTCTCTTATTGTTTCACATTGAAGCCAGATGTGTATTAAATGTTTCAATTACTCCATTTTGTGCAGTTATTTAAATCACATCCAATTTAATGACTCTCCATTGTATTCTTTTTTCTTCTCAGAAAATCCAATAAAGAAAATGGCTTTATACTTGCATAATGACAGCAACGTGAATGAAGATCTTAACATAAAGAAGGAAATGGTTTTCGGATACCCTTTAAAAAACAGGTCATTGGAAGATGAAAGAGGTCAATTACATTCCAGGAATAAACGCTTTCTATCCTACCCAAGATACGTGGAAGTTATGGTGACTGCAGACGCTAAAATGGTTCGTTATCATGGACAGAATTTGCAGCACTATGTGTTAACCCTGATGTCGATTGTAAGTAAACTCGGTCTGACGTGGGTATATCCTCAGACTTTCAGCTCAGTTTTCACACATAGTGGACAAATATGAAAATGGCTTTCTGTTTCTTGGATAGCTTTCTAAAACCCTTGAAAATCTGTGAAGCCACTTGTAGAAAATGCTTGAAGTGTCCTTCATCACATGAATGACTTCCGCCCTCTAGTGACAAGGAATACCCTTTGTCATGTTGGTCGTTGAATCTTTGGACCCTTGCCCTGTTGCATCACTGAGGGAAGGGATACTGTTGCATAGGCTATGTTGTCTAGATCAGAAAGCTAGATGCGTTCAATTTTAAATTGCATGTCTGTGGGAACACAGGGATCAGACATTAATAGAGTTGCCTTAGAAAATTGGGACAGTAGGCCTCCTGGGCTGGTGTTAATATCTCTGTCCAGCAGGGGTGATGCCAGTATTCACAGAACAGAATTCTCATGCAGGTGAGGCATACCTGCTCTGTGTAGTGATGGCGACTAGATTGTGTATGTGTGCAAGCGTGCATGCAGATAACTTACCGTGCTACCAGGAATATTCCTGAGCGTAGCTAGGCCTGTTATTTCAGAGTACCATCTCAAGCACCTCTTTTTATGCTCACAGGTCTTTTGGTTTAGGTGGCAAATGATACAGTTACTGATATATGTGGATTCAGGGTATTTAGACCACACCACATCTCCTAGAAGTGTCTTAGGTAGATCAGTGTCCACTTGTGGAAAAGCTCTTGCCATGACACACCTGTAGGGCGCTGTCACTGTCCCTTGCTAGACATTTCCAGCTAAGTTCATCATGACTTGAAGATCCTGTGTCTATCCTGTCACACTCTCCCTGGACATTTATCTTGAATTCTGTTAATACCACATTCTGTGTTGTTAACTACAGCACCTGGTATAAACTGAGTGCTCAGTGAACAGTTACTGAGAGCAAGTAAGTGGTTAAAATAAAAGTCTTTTTTTTTTTTCTGAATATAGCAAACTGATAAAAAAATAAAGTTAATCCTAAGTGGTTTTCTGAAATTGCAAAATACAGTCACTCATTTTATTTGAGTTGATTTTTTTTTACAATGATATGGAATTATAAATGGAAATGTATCCTGATGATGGACAAGCTTTGCAACTGAAAATGGTTAATTTTAACTTTTAAAATGTTTTCAATTGTACTTTTTAAAATACTATCCCATATAATGGATGCAGCTGCTTACATCTCAACACTCTGGGAGACTGAGGCAGGAGGATTGCAAGTTGAAGCCCAACTTGGGCAAATTAATGAGTAAGATTGTCATAAAATAAAAAAAAAAATGTCAAGGGCTGAGAATCTAGTTCGTTGTGAATGCTCTAGGTTCATTCCTCAGTACTATAGGAAAAATGAGAGCAGGAGAGAAAGAGAGAGAGGGAAGGGAGGAAGGGAAAAGGAGGGAGCATGAGGAGAGAGGAGAGGGATTGAAATGGATTCATTGAGAAAGGTAAGTGGAGGGAACAAAGAACATTGAAAAAGGGATTGTGAAGCATGGTAAATGGCAGATAGCTGAGGCTGTACTTGATATCCTAACTAGAAGAGAGAACAGAATAATTTTAGAATTACTTTATACAATTTTGACAGAGATATTTCAATATCGGTATATATCTTTGGTGATGTCACTATCCTCAGGAAAGTCTTATGTGTATTTTGCATAAGAGCAACATCACTGTGGGAAGAGATTGTTAAATACTTCCAGGGAACTGAAGTTGACCAAGGGAGTTTTGAGGCTGAGTCTACTGGGGGCCAAACAGACTTTTGGATTTCACGGAAAAATGGTTGTGTCTGATTTTGCTTGAAATGATAAACCATTGCTTGTGCATATCATTTCCTAGAGGTTTAGTCCCACTAGAAGAAGAACAGGTTTCGGCTGAAGGGGTATGTTTGTGGCTGGGGTCAGCTGGTTTGCATTAAGCTCAGATTCAGTGGCAGATAGATGTAAGGGGTTAGAGGAAGCGAGGAGGATTCTGCACAGAGGTGGGACAAGAAGAGAAATCTAGTATTTCTCCCCCTCCCTCTTTTTTCTTTTAACTGTATTTGGGTACAGGGTCTCACTAGGTAGATCAGACTTGTAGTGATCCACCGGTGTTCAGCCTCCCAAGTGCTGGGATTACAGGTGCGCGCCACCACGCCCAGTCAGTCACTGGCTCAGTGCACCCCGGGGGTGGGGCTGGCACAGCATGTTGGGGAAAGAACCCCCAGCCCCTGTGCTCTGCCTAAGCAGGTGCTTTGGTCCATTGAGCTATCTGAAATCTAGTATCTCTTGAGATACTTGGAAAAGCATCTTAGAAACTAAGTGACAACCCCTTTTTATTTTTATATGGAACTTCCTTAGGTTTAGTATTGAAAGTCTTACATTTGGGGGCTGGGGGGATAGCTCAGCAGTCTGAGCACCTGCCTGGCAAGCGCAAGGACCTGGGATTGAAGCCCAGTACCACATGCTGTGGTAGCTCCATGCTGAGCCAGCCACTGAAGCTAGGTGTGGTGGTGCACGCCTGTTATCCCGACACTGAAGAGGCTGAGACAGGAGGACGTTGTGAGTGCAAGCCATATAGTGGGACCCTGTACCAAATAAATAAGTACATAAATCTTTAAAAAAAGTCTTACATTTAAAAAAATCTCTCAATCCTGGGCACATTGGTAAAGTAGCATCTCAATTTCCAAAATTGCTACAAAGTTGTGCCCACATAGCTGTCCACAGTTTTTTCCACGTGAGGGAGGAACCATTCAGATTTTGTACATTTCTTCCTAATTTTTTAGAGGCCATGAATTACTCATTGAAACACACATCACTTTGACTTTTGGTAATGTTCTGATTATAGCAATTAGGGAAAGTGATGGAATAATTTTTAAACTTGGAATATGACAGTAGGTCATTTAAAGTTTACAGTGTTGAAGGAGAGTTTATGTGTGTTGAATTCCATATGTAAAGGGGAAAATAACAACCAATAGATTATATATACACAGTTTAGAAACAAGTTTGTTTAACATCTGTTCTGCAGAAAGTGAATAACTGCTATCTCCTTAAGCTGGTTGCTTTTAAGAACTTAACACATCTAGTGCAGCGGTACAGAAAAAAAGTGCTATTTGATTGTCATTTTAGGCTTCTGTGCTATGTTGCAGATATAGCTTAGTGATGTCTGTTACTCAGGAGGCCTCTGGAATCAACACTAATGCGCAGGGACACAAACGTGGTGTGGACTAACATGAAATAAGTGTGTAGACTTGGCAGAGACACTGTCCTCTCCTGTCCTACAGCTTTTATCCTTAAGAGAATTTTGGCACCAGCTTTTGGTTAAAACATCTTCTGTAATCTGTACATACACTGCTAAGCTGCTTAAATATGTGTCAACTAGAGCAGTTATTTTCTTCAGCATGTTATTCTTGATATATGATGGCATAGTTTCATAAACCTTAATTATAACATGTCAGAGAACACCATGCTCCATTGTGCTTACAACAGTTTATTTTATAATGGTCTTGCTGTTCCAGGTGTAATGATATAAATTTAAGAACCATCACTTGCTCCTCAAGCAGTAGCCCACTTATTAAAGCATAATTACTATTATTAGGGGACTTCTTCAAGAGTGAGCCTCCATTGTATTGCACTGGTTTTATACCATTGCTTTCAAACACACAAGAAGTGTAACTATTTATGCTACTTTCTCCTTGCTTCAGTTTAGTAATCTGCTTACTCTTCATTTTTTGTATCATTTTTCACCTGTGTGAAATATTATTATATTCAATTTAAGAGCAAAAAGATCTTTATGAACAAGTGGAGTCATGTGCTTTGTAACCAGCATTTTTTAAATCATGTTAGCATCATACTTTTAGGGGTGACTTTGCATGTCTTAATAAATGGAGGTCACCTATATGTGTGCTGTGGATGAACCTTTGGCATGACTAGAGGTTATTTTCAAAATGATTGGAAAGTCATTGGTGACAGTAATTTATTGCATTTTTTCATGAAATGTATTTTGCCTAGAATTTTTTTTTTTTTTTTTTTTGAACCGGGGATTGAACTTGGGTCCCTATGCTTGCCAGGCAAGCGTTTATTCTACTGAGCTACTCCCTGGCCCCTAAAATTTTCCCTAAAGATTTTAACCATATTAATCCTACCATTTCTTTGCCTCTTACTAATTATCCACAAAGTAGCATTGACTGTTTTTTGAAACTTATAAAGAAAGAACTGATTATTCTAGTGAAATGAACATTTATGGAATAAAAAATTAAATGTATTTAATCAGTTTATCAAAAAGTTCAAATGCATAATGCTTTAAATGTAGTATTATGGTAATATATAAAATATTGCATGGCTTACAGAGCAAAATAAAATAGTAGTATCATTTCATATTTAATATAGCATTCCTGAGGGGTGGTCTGTGGAACACAGTATTATCCTGTGACATGCTGCAGGGAGGGGCAGGACAGATGACTGAGACTACATAGTTGCAAAAATGCAAAAAAAAAAAAAATGCAAACGAATAATGCATCTGTTTGATAGCTTGGATATTAGCTTATCCAAGATTTCATGAAAACGCCTACTTATCTCTTTTGTTCTTAGCATTTCTGAAAATGTAAGATTTGGTCCTTAAAGCAAATGTCCTTCACATTCCTCCCCCAGTACCCTCTGGTTAACCCAATCCAGCACAGA
This sequence comes from Ctenomys sociabilis, assembly GCA_004027165.1. Lineage (NCBI taxonomy): Eukaryota > Metazoa > Chordata > Mammalia > Rodentia > Ctenomyidae > Ctenomys > Ctenomys sociabilis. Next base: position 55,453 of record PVKA01001539.1, read on the forward strand.
GGGCACATGAGGAGGGGATTCGGGGTCTCTGTGTGTTTGCAGAGATTAAGGTAGAAGAAGCAAGTCCATCCTCCAGCTGGAATGACTGGTGTGTGGCTCACGGGGAAGGTGGGCCTCTAATCCAGGTCTCTTGGCTGCGTGGGATTTTTCTGGGGCTCTGATCAAGTGACCACCTACAGGACAAGATCAGAGGCTAGGGGATGAGTTGTAGAGGTGTTTGAAATAGTTTTTTTAGCAAGAGCTAATGAGGGTGGGGGAGATAGCTTGGCAGTCTAAGTGCCTGCCTGGCAAGCACAAGGACCTGAGTTTGATCCACTGTATCAGCCCCAGGAGTACCATGCTGGCCCTGAAACCAGGCACGGTGGCGCATGCCTATAATCCCAGTACTGGGAAGGCTGAAGCAAGAGGATCACTACTAGTCTGATCTGCATACAGAGACCCTGTATCAAACAAACAAACAAAAACAAACACACAGCACCAGGGCATATGAGAGCCAGAGAGGCCTTCTTCTTGTTCTATTTTGAGTATTGCCAAAAAATCAAAGGAGAACATCCTGGTCTCTCCATTGGTGATGTCACAAAGAAACTTGGAGGAATGTGGAATAATACTGCAGCAGATGACAAGCAGCCCTATGAGAAGAAGGCCGCTAAGCTGAAGGAAAAATATGAAAAGGACATCGCTGCCACCGGGCTAAAGGAAAACCTGGTGCAGGGCCCAGGGAGATAGCTTGGCAGTGTAAGCACCTGGCCACCCAAGGACCTGAGTTCAATCCCTGGCACTACATGCCATGCCAGCCCCGTACTGAGCTAGCCACTGAAACCGGGTGTGGTAGTGCACCCCTGTAATCCCAGTGCTGTGTGTGTTGGGGGGCTGAGACAGGAGGATCACTTCACAGCAAGGCCCTGTGCCAAATAAATAAATGAGTAGATTGTTTTTTAAAAAAGAAAAAGAAAACCTCATACAGTGAGAAAGGGAAGTCATCAAGGTTAAAAGAAGCAAGAAAAAGAACAGGAAGAGGAGGAGGAGGATGAAGAAGAAAAAAATGATGAATAAGGACTTCTGGCAGCTTTTTTTCTTGTCTATAAAGTGTTTAACCCCTTTTTTCACACCTTTTGAAAAAAACTGAAATGTAAGGTTGTGTAAGGTTTCTTTTTAAACTATAGGATCAGGGAGATGGCTCAGTGGAATAAGCGCTTCCCTGGCAAGCGCAAGGGCCTGAGTTCATCCCCAGTTCCACCAAAAAATAAATAAATAAACCATACAATGTCTTTTTTTTTTTTTTTTTTGTAGCCTTGTCTTGCTGGTATTTTCAGTAACCACTACCCTTCTCTGGGGCAGTATGGGGGATGTAAATTGGAATGGAAATTTAAAGCAGGTTCTTGTTGGTGCATAGTTATATATGGGGACAGTAGTTTTTCGTCTTCATTTGTGTCTGATACAGCTTTATGAAATAACTGTTGTTCTGTTGCAACAAAAATGTTGCAACTGTTTTCTTAACATTCTGAATGATTCTAAGTAGATACAATTTTTATTAGAAAATAAAAAATTAAAAAGAGCTAATGAAGAAGGACATGAGGCAAAAATGCTGAAATTCTGTAAGATGGCATGATATAGTCAAGCTCTAAAACCAGATTGCCAGGCGGGAATTTGTTCTATCCCACACATGCTCAGTGTTGCAGGGAAAAAACATGGAGAAATAAAGATAAGAAACGAAAGCTGAGGTCAAGCGGAGCTCTCTCCAGATGGGAGGAAAAGAACTGCTCAACCACCACAGGAACATTTATTTCTACACTTGACAGAAGTTGTTTCTACATTTGTATCATGTAGTACAGAATTGCCTAGTGATTAATGGCTGAGATTGTCCCAGCCCCTGTGTTTTTCTAGCATGAAGCAGCGTGATTGCCTCAGGTGGTTTCTTCTCAGACCAGCCTTGCCATGCCTCGTGGGATCAACTTCTAGCCTCAGCACTCTGCAGGAATTGGGTTCTGTTGCTTACTAATTGGCTAACCTTTAGTGTGTTAACTTCTCAGTAACTTTGTGTTCCTACCTAATAAATGAACACTAATAGTTCAAATCTCATGGGACTTGTAAAACTTACCTGAAGTAATACATTTAAACTTACAATGCATTTGGCAGATAATTACAATAATTTTTTATCCATTTGCTACTTATCCATGTATTATTTACTTACCTATTATTAGTAGCAAACTTAGACATTCTCATATGGGATACTCATTTCAGGGATGGAAAAAAATGTATATGCTGATCACCAAATTCTCTGAGAATCGATGGGCCATCGATTTGATTACCATTCAGTGTTATTGAGTATTGAACATTTAGTCACAGCACCTGGAAACAGCTAAATGTAGGAAAGGAATATACCTGATGTACATAGCACATAGAGAGGTCGCCAGTTCGGTGTGCACAGCTAAAGTCAGCATGACAGCTTCTCTTTTTCCGCAGTGCTGGAGATTGAACATAGGACCTTGCCCATGGGTGGGCAAGTGCTGAGCTACATCCCTGGCCCATCACACTCTTAAGTACTTAGTGAAACATATCAGTTTAATAGAAAAAAAGCCCCAAAATATCAATATGAGGAACTGTGGGGGTAGAGGTGAAGTTATTTAAGTGGAATCCACTGTTTTCATGTTTTGCCCTAGGAGACTAAGTTAAGGGAAAAGGTCACTCTTTATTCATCTCCATGTATCTAGTAAGTCATGTAGTGTTTCATAGGCAGTAGTCAATAAACATTAAAATAAATAATAAATCTGTGATGCTTTTGGGGACTTTGCTTTCAATATAGGCATATATTGTCATAATTTAAAATGTATGCCAGGCGTGTTAGTGCACCCGTGTAATCCCAGCACTCAGGAGGCTAAGGCAGGAGGATCACTGTGAGTTTGAGGCCAGCCTGGGCTGCATCGTGAGTTCAAGACCAGTCTGAACTACATAGTGAAAGCCTGTCTCAGTAAATACACACTCAAACTAACGTTACAGAGTTACGCATCACATGACAGTAGGGTTTCATTCAGAGAAGTGTCACTGTGGCATTTTGTCCAGTGCTTACCTCACGACGTGTCCGTATGCACAGCTAGATGATACAGCCTATGGCACATGTGGGCTGCGTCGTGGATAGGTACCCCGTAGCCGCTTGCTGCTGGGACTGTGGTGAACAGAACAACGAAGATGAAATCATAATGTGTTCACACCAGCATCACAAATGTGCAGGTGGTGCTGTGCTACGTTGTGATGGCCGAGCGTCACTAGGTAATGGAGATTGTTCAGCTGTACCTAATCTACAGGACTAACCTTGTGTGTATTATTAAATCCAGCATGGCCTGAAAAGTCATTGTGTGGCGCACGACTTCATGTAGCCTATCCCTGCTCTTTGGAAAGTTGTAAAGTGGTGATAATAATGACAGCTGTCGTGATTGATCCCTGCAACCCAGGCTCTACCTAAATGCTATTTGTATACAGTCTCCTGTGAAGCACATAGTAGACCACTGAGTAGAATCATTGCCTACAAATGGCTCTTAGAATTTGAGCCTGATTATCTTAACGACTTTATCACTGCTACCCATAATGCATGACAGTAATCTGCATTATCTTTTCTTTGGCAATGCGTTTTAACTATACTTTGTTGTAACAATGAATTTTGAATCATACTGTCAGAACATAGGAAACCTGTTTCAACATTCTAGCTGGTAGGTTGGTTACTTTTTGCTAAAGATGTAGCATTCATGTTCTTCAGAAACTGAAGATTTTTATGGTTATGTATTTTACGTCTGAGACCATTTTTTAAAATCATTTATTTATTTATTTATTTGGTACAGAGTCTGCCATGCAGGAGCTCAGACTCATAGAGATCCTCCTGTCTCAGTTGCCCTAGTGCTGGGATCACAGACGTGAGCCACCACACCCAGTTTTGGTGGCTGGCACGGCGCAGGGCCTGAGGGGCATGTGGTACCAGGGTTTGAACCCAGGTCCTTGCGCTTTCCAGGCAGATGCTTAGACTGTCAAGCTATCTTCCCAGCCCAGTATTTGGGTTGCCATTTGTAGTCAGTATACTTGCAGTAAGGAGTATCATAATTAGCTACGTGGACTCATTATATTTAGGCTCTATTCTCAGTGGACAAATGGGCTTGTATATTATCCTTTGCCACACAGCAGCCTTTGTGCAGTCTTATCATTTGGGGGCATTGGGAAGAGCCTTTGGGTTGTGTTGTTTATCTCGTAATTTGACTTAGAAAAGCACCTATTTTTATACTCACAGAATCCAACCCTAGCATCAGAAATACAATTATAGTTTCTTTGATACATATTTTAAAGTAGCACATAAAATAACATTTGTAAATTCACCTAAATTTCCACAGCTCCCATTTAAGTGGGCAGTACTGCAGCGCTAACAGATCTGCTTAAACTTGCCAGTCATCTGCCTGTCCCTGTCTTACCTTTCTGTCACCCTCACTGGGGCTGTCGCCACTCTTGCTAAAGGTGCTACCACCAGAGCCGAAGGCATCATTGTAGGTAAAGACAGCAAACCTTGAAAGCATTGTGGTTCCCGGGCAACCGCCAAGGTGCTGGGTGTGCTTTTAGGCGTGTGATGGGCCAATGCTGTGGTGTCAGGAGCTCCAGCGGTGCTTCTGGCCCTGGTTCTGGTAGTCGTCGCTTTGGTACAAGAGACCCTGGCAGCTGTCTTGCTATCTGTTGTCCTAAAGCAGGTTTGGCTGATGGAGTGAGGCTCATGGTTCAGAAGATTCTAGCAAACTGTAAGCTGTGCAAAGCCCGGGCCCTGTCCTCTCTATCTCTGCAACTCTAACCGAGAAAGCCAGGAGTTTATTCATTAAACAAATGAGAGAAGTAGCACTCCTTGGGACAGAGCCCAAGAGAAGGTGACCTTGGGGCAGGAGAGTTTCCTTGCACAGGTGGCCCAGGCCCACATTCTTCCGGCAGCGGTAGCCTCTGCAGTGCCAAGGGGAGAGTGCGTAGTGTAGGGGTGGGGAAGCCCCATGGCCATCAATCAGAACCCCATGCGGAGCCCATCCCAGCGCTGCGTGCACTTGTACTTTGTAGTCCTGAGTTGTTGAGAAAGAGATTGTGACTCACGTTTCTGCCGGAGCAGATTCTACGCGAACCTGCCTGCATGTATTCCATTGTGCTAAATGTCAAATAATAATGGTATTCAGAACAGGAAATATGCAACTATAACAAGAAATACCAACTCTAAAGGATAGATCAGACTGGATATAACTTTCTGGAATACTGTGATCATGTAAATTGCAATTTGCAACCCAGAAGAACGGGAACTTCTTGCTAAGCACTCCCACCAGGAGTTTCTAAACTCTTAATATGGATTTAAATCATGCGGGTGGTTTGATGAAACGCAGAATCGGCTTGGTGTTCTTTCCCAGCATGCCCGCGCCTGATGGCGCCGTGCAGATCCACGCACCAGCTCCAGTGGCGAGGCCGAGGATCCTGCTTCTCTGGCTTTGCTTCCTGTTAGAACCGTTAACATTCAGGGGAATGTTGAAAGACACCCATGACATCTGTGTCACCATCCGAGAAGCTCTGGGGTGGTTCATGATGGATGCGCCCCGAGCCGATTCCGTGGTGTGCGGTGAAATCGAGACTTGGTGATCGGATTTCAGGGACTGGTTTCAATTTGCTTTATGAGAAGAAATAATCATTTTAGGCATCTAATCTTACTTTCTTTTTATTTACAGGTTGCAGCAATCTACAAAGATTCAAGTATTGGAAATCTTATAAACATAGTAATTGTAAAATTAGTTATAATTCACAATGAACAGGTAAGAGGCAGACTACAATTAGTAATTTTATTTTGGTAGACTTTTAGCAAGGCTGTATGTAGACCACGAAGCTCTTATTAGAAATTAGGTATTTTAGAAATTTACTTTTAAAAAACTTAACTTGAAAAGGAATGACAGATATACGCTGTGTAACTGAGGTAGAAGGGATGCAAATAGTGTTTAGCTGAGCCAAGGAGATAAGAGATATGAATAAAAATTTTAAATATCTAAGTTTACTGATATCCATTTATCCAATTTATAAGCCTAATGTTGAAGGATTTAAATATGCACATTTCAAAAAGTTTTTTATCCTGAAAAAATTGACAGTTGCAGTGAGATCTAGGTTCAGTTTTGATCAGAATGTTTTAGCTCTGACTAAAATATTTTTAAATCTGCACTGGAGAGGTAAGGCCAGGCTGTCCTGGGCCTACGCAAGTGCTGCTTCGTAGACTCCGTGGCTGCTGATAGGGCTGGGAGGAAGAGAGGGCGGGGTGCCGTGGCATTGTGTCCAGCTGCTGGTTGTTTTGTACAGGAAGGACCGGTCGTCAGCTCCAACGCAGCTACCACGTTGCACAACTTTTGTTTATGGCAGCAGACACAGAATGTTCTGGATGACTCTCACCCTTCCCATCATGATACCGCGGTTCTTATCACTAGGTACGGATTTCCTAATGACCCCTCCAGCTGTCACTCTGTATGCTTTTTGCTTTCTCTGTCCTGCATGATGACTGATACTTACCATTACTTTAATTTTCTCTAAACATGGAACTGTTAAATGTAAACATTAATTGAATAAAAGCACTGATCTATCCTTTCAGACTATAGATCCTTTGGAAGTTAGCAGCGTCAGATTGCTGAGTAGTGGTTTGAGCTAAAGAAAATAATCTCATTCCTTTAGTGAGAAAATCGGAGAATTAGAGTAATTTCTAGAATTGGACATAGAGCTGATAGCACGTTTTCTCCTGTCCATTCTTGGTATTTCAGTTGCTTGAAAAATAAAAGGGAGCATCTGAATTTATTTGGTTGCCCGTTTTTTTTATTGTAATATTAAATCATGTCTGTCTTGTTTGTCTGTCTATCATGTCTGTCTGCCTATCCATCTGACTGTCTCCATATCTATCTATTCCTTTTTCCATGGCTAGTACATGTCATAGCTACCAGTCTGCCTTAGCTAAAGTTGTTCACAATTCTGCTTATTTATATGAAAGCAACTTCTGTTACTGTGGAGTGGTTTCCCCTTCAGAAGCACTCAGTGCTCCTCCCTCACGCAGTTTGTTTTGTCACACTGTCACTGGAAGGCACTGCAGATCTCGGCTTCATCATTTTGGTTTAGTAAATAGTCATTTGTTCTCAGTAAACCTCAAGAGAACATCAGCTTTCTAGGACCTTGAAATGGAAAAAATTAGCTGACATGTCCTGCCCTTGTGCTTTATCTGTTTTTAAGGCTAAAGCAGGCTTGACCTGATTTATACACATTACTCTGTCACAGCCCATGGCTTTCTCCTGGGTAGTTAGCTATCAGGCAGCAAAGATTGGGGTTACCTGATTAAGAAAGAGAGGGAAAGCCATATGAGGGCAGCATGGAAAATAGACAAGATGGTCTGGGCGGGGCAATAGCTCAGTAGAATAAGTGCTTGCCTGGCAAGTGCAAAATGTTTTCAATCCCCAGTACCGCCAAAAAGGAAAAAGAAAAGAAAAGAAAATAGGTAAGAGACTGATGGGTCAGGCAGTAAATACAGGGTAATGCAGGAGCACAATTTAAACAGTTTGCTAATGTCCGAAAAGAGCCTTATTTACATAACTGAAGCTCGTGACAGCGTGGAATTACTTAGAGGATGGACGGTGTTGCATATCCCATATAAAGGCAGAGGGGTGACGTGGTCCGTGGAACTTGGTTATGACTTCAGCTGCTTTCCACGCTTACTTACAGGGTACCTTTTGCTTATGCAGGAAGGATGCCTTATGCTGGAGTTTGGGAGTTATCTGTGGTACTATTAATGTCATAGTTAATCCTTTATTTTTATTTTGGCTCATTACAAAAATAGTTCTGAAGATGTTTCAAAATCTTTTATTTTAAGGGAAGACATTTGTGGAGCTAGAGAGAAATGTGACACATTAGGTAAGTTATTGCATCAATTAAATTTAGCGTGTGTAATTGTTTATTGAATTATTTAAAATATTTGTTATGTTTTCTTTTATTTGCTACTTTAATCATTTTAATTAATTATTTTGGCAAGTTACTAAATAGTACTTATCACAGTTACTTGATTTGGTCTCTGGAAACTGTATAGATACAAGAACAAGTATTAGTGTGTCATTTATTAAGTATCAGATGGTATGCAATGTCTGACATTTAATTTAAAATGTTTTATTGGATATTGGTTGAGTAATGGGAAATGATATATAATCTTTATTAAAGAAAAATGATAAAATGAATGCCATGAATCCATCCCTACTTGAGGAGTTAGAGCTCTGTTGTTACTGGTGTATGCCACCCTTATTCTGTTTCTCTGCTTTTCCTGAAGAACCAGTACTGTTTTATATTTGTTAATTCATTTCATCTTTTAAAACATGATATTTTTGTATACTGTGTTCATATGCTTCTAAACAGGAAATTACTTGGGTTTGCTTCTTTTTGAACTTTATCATTGAAACTTTTGAGTGTTTATATAACATTTAAAAAGTTTAAGATTCTATAACTGCTTCCCTGGCAAGCTCAAGGGCCTGAGTTCAATCCCTGGTTCCATCAAAATAAATAAATAAATACATACATAAATTCATAAATAGTAAAATAAAGTAAATAAAGAGTTTATGATTCTAGCCTGGTGCATGGCCTCACACCTGTAATCCTAGCACTCAGGAGGCTGAGGCAGGAGGACCACCAGGCGTTCAAGGCCAGGCGGGGCTATATAGTGATTTCAAGGCCAGCCTATAGTGAGATCCTGTCTCAAAAAAGCAAGAAAGATTTTTTTCCCCCAGATTTTAAAATAATTTAAGAGTTTTGAATTTTTGGATTAGGGATGCTTAAGGTAAAGAGTATATATACCAAAATTCAGAAATTGCTGAAGTCTGAAACACTGGTTTCAGGCATTTTGGATAAAGAATTCTGAACCTTTAATCAACCTTATGTACTATACCAATTTATTTTGTATAGTGGCTATGCCAATGTACAAAAGCTAAGAGTTCACTTATTATATCCACATCAGTGCAGAGCCCCTTAGATTTCTCATATTTGGTAGTTTAAAACCAGAATATTTCACGAGAGTCATAGTAATTTTTATTTTTCTGATTGATAATGAGTTGAAACATTTCATATATGTCTTGGCTGTTTCCTATAAGAAATGAAATAAATAAAAAATACTGTACATTTTTATGCTGTGATATTTGTCGCTTTCTTACTTCAGATATTTATAACTTCTTGATACCAAACTTGTGGTCGTTTATATGTATTAAAATATCCATTCACATTTGTTCCTTCATTTTTATTCTTTTGTTTGTTAAAATATGTAGCAGAATTTATAAGCCTCTTTTTATGTTTGCCTCTTTAAAAAACTCTTGTAACTCAAAGTCTAGACATCCTGTTAAATATTTTAAAATTTATCCTTTTGCATTTAAATATCCAGTCAATTGGGAATCAACTGTGGTTGTAGTTTTTCTTAGTTACTTTTCTTTCTTTCTTCTTTTAGAATGTATTTGGTACGGAATGTCACTACACAGCTCAGACTCGTAGTGATCTTCCTGGTTTTAGCCTCCCTACCACTGGGATTACAGCCATGTGCCACTCACCTAATCTCAGTGGCTGGTGTAGCGTGTGGTGCCGGGGATCAAACCCTGGTCCCTGTGCTTGCCTAAGCAGCTGCTTAGTCTGCCAAGCTAGCTCACAGGCCCTTAGTTCTTTTCCTTTTGAATAGGCTTTTCTCTTTCTGTTTGGGCTTTCCCTCACTACACACTGAGTCATACTTTGCGTCCTAGAATTTACAGTGTGACAATCAATTTTCTGCGTGCATTTGAGTCTCGGCTTCATTTCATGAATGTGTGCTTTTCATTTCATTCATTCACAGATTCCACTGTTTTCATTATTATTCAATAATAAATTTACTGACTGGTGCAGAGTGTACCTCACCTTACATTCGTATAGAATATTTTGACTATTTTTTAGACTTTTATTCATCCAATAATGTCAAATCCTCATAAAGCATTTGTAGGTTTTTTAAAAACTTATATGTATTTAAGTAAAACTCTTTAAATATCTTTCAATAATATGTACTATTTTTTCATAAATCACATATATAAAGATAGTGTCTGGTTATGTAAAAAATACCTAAGCGTTCTCTTGTTGGATATTTGCTAGCTAATCTCTTCATCCAATTTTTCAATGTGCTTGAATACTGAAGCTTTATTTTCTTAGAATCAACGTTTTTAAATTAAATATAATTGCCTTTAAAATTGAAAATATTATTCTATTCATATTTGCATTGTAGTTAACTGAATGTTACACACACACACACACACACACACACACACACACAGAATGAGAGGGAGGGAGGGAGAGAAGGAGACGCTATTTCTATCACATTCTGTTTTGTGCTTCCTCAACTTTTCTTGGGGAAAAGTTGCTCCAGTTGTATTAAAGACCAATCCTTTTTTCTTTTGCATGTCAAGAATTATGTGTACTATTTTATCATTTTTAAAGGTTTTTTAATGTATTTAGTACAAGGTCTACAGGGTCTCACTACACAGCGTGGACTCATAGTGATTCTCCTGTTTTCAGCCTCCCAAGCACTGGGATTACAGGTCCACGCCACAATGCCCAGTCTCAATCACTGTCTCAGTGTGCCCTGGGGCGGGGCCAGCACAGTGTGCCAGGGATTGAACCCTGGTCCTTGTGCCTGCCTAAGCAGGGGCTTAGTCCACTGAGGTATCTGGCCAGGCCTTCACTTGTAGAAGTTATACAGGCTTTTCATTAGGAATATTTAAGTTAACTTTTTCTAAAGCTCTTTCTTTTTTTTTTGGTGCCAGGAATTTTGAACTCAGGACCTTGCGCTTGACAGACAGGCGCTATGCCACTGAGCTATATCCCCAGCCAAGAGATCTTTCTTAAACAAATTTTAAATTACTTTAACTTTGTCCAGTTTCTTCTTCTTCTTCTTCTTCTTTTTTTTAAATCTAAGCCCCTTTCATTATTTATTTACTTACATATTTATTTGGTGGAACTGGGGATTGAACTCAAGCCCTTGCACCGGCCAAGCAAGTGCTTATTCTACTGAGCCATCTCCCCACCCCCAGCAGTTTCTTCTTAATTTACAAAGTATTCTTGTTCACTCTTATATCTGACATTTTGTAAAACTTCAATGTTAGACAACATTGTTTTGTATTTAATATTTATGTAAATTTATATCCCTGTGTACATTTTCATACTTCTTTTAACTTTAATCCTAGACTTCTAAGATTATTTTCCTTTTTCCCTTGAATAATATTCTTTAAAGTTTTATTTAGTGAAATGGTGATAAATTATCTATGTGGATGGTTTTAGAATATCTTAGATATTCTGATTTTGAAAATATAGCTTTCTAGGAACCGATTCCAGTTATTTCTAAGTGCTTATTCTTTTTTTGTTTTCTGGCATTTTCTATTGTGATTTATAGTTTATTTAATTGTAGATTCTCAGGTGATTTTTTAATTTTTTTTTAATGAGGTCCTCTCTCGGTCTTGGATATAATACAGTTTCATTAAACTTGTGTTTATGTATCTCACTTACACATAGTTTAAATCCTTAATTGATTATCATCTTTCCACAGTTGTGGAAACTTCCGTGTATGTTTTTTTTTTTTTTCTTCAAATTTTGTCACTTAATTTAATCCACTTTTCCCTTGGGTCTCTTACATATATATTGACTTATTCTATTTTCTGTGCTTTCTTTTGTTTATTTATTTTTTACACTTCATGCTACATTCAAGCAGTCTAATTTCTGTTTTACCATCTGTATCTTTGGCTGTGTCTAATTTAATCTTTCATTCATCCTTCACATTTTCCACTGTCATATATAAACTCAAATTTAAAAGGTAATATTACCAGTAGGTCTTATTCAAAATCAACCTGTTTATTTTTTTTACCCTTGAAAACATTGTTCATATTTGTGATTGGCTGTCATATTTCACATTTTATGTAAAATTTATATAAAAATTGAAGTTACATTTTATATAGCTGTATTTTTTGTCTGTGAGAATACCTATACCTGAGATCCCCTATAGTGGATGTGCCACGTGTTTGCTTTCTGTGGTGCTTCCTGGGATACCTGCATGTTGGCCTGGGACTCTGAGCTCTCACTTACATAATATTAACTGGATTAATTTTAGGTAAAGATGGGCATAGCAGCTCAGAAAACGTATGCTTTTCTTCTGGAAGATTTCCCTTTTTATTGTAATTTATAATTGGGATACCTGGTTTAATGCAGAAGACTCGGGGTCCTGACCTCCTGTGGAAGCTTCCTCTAGCAGCGTACTCCTCTCTGGATTATGTTCCATGTATCAGTGCTCGCCCTTAGAATAGCTTCTAACTTTACTATCCATTGCCTGCCACTTGAGATGTAGCTCAGTTGTGTGTGTGTGTGTATGTGTGTGTGTGTGTGTGTGTGTGTGTCTGTCTGTGTATTTGAGGGTGAGAGAGAATATGTGTGTTAAGTTTCAGAGGTAAGGCCTTAGTTTTTATAAATCATGAGCCCACATTTTATGCTAGGAATTTCCTTAGAAACCAATCATCCATCGTTGTGAAAATAGATGTCTGGTGCTCTAATTTGCTAGCAAACCCAATTCTCTCTACCCTGCAAACTCTTCGCTAGTTTTGTTAGGCATATATTATGGATTAGTTATTTGCTATTAATCTATTAAATACATTTCCTATATTCTCTACAGTCTTTTTTCACATGTTTAGGCTTAAAATGAAGTAGCCTGAACTTTCACTGAAGGATTGCTCTTCTTACTGTTTTTAGACTGTTTAGTGCTGGACAAGCTGGCTGTTCCTGTAGGAAGAGGGTGACCTGCTCATCTCCGCTTGTGTTTTTGTAGTTTCTGCCCAGCTGGAGGCACATGAATTATAGTGACATTTAGGATCATAGGCTGTGAAGGGGAGGGCATTCCTAGCCCCACTATTCAAGAGTGATGACAAGGGCGACAGCTCAGATACCGTTGTGCTTCTCATGTGCTCTGCCTCACATTGCAGCTTCACAAGATGTGACTTACTTCATCTTCACAGTAAGCCAGGAAGTGAGTACAGGTGTCACTGCAGCTTTACAGATGAGGACAGACAGTGTGCCCTCGTAGCAACATAAGAATTAATATCTAAATTTTTCATCTAAAATATATTGAAAAATGAGCCAAGAAAGGCGACTGGTGGCAAGAGGAAAACACAGGCAGCATCGGCTGCATTTCTTGCTGCATCTCATTTGTGTGTGCTGTTGCCCGGCCGAGTTCCTGAGCATGCGTTACAGAAGATAGGGAAAGATGCCTTTCATTCTCTAAGATGCTCGTCTGCCTGACTTTATAGAGTATCTCATGCTGCAGACAGAGACAGCGTATCATATTTGAGACCGTGTTCCTTTCTCTCTAGGAAAACTTTCAGAGAACCCTGACTCAGCTTGAGTGAATCTAGTCCCTGGCTGTCAGCCGGCAGCGTGTTGCCACAGTGTGCCCTGCACTTCAGTGTTCCCTGCTGCCGCCTGTTTATCAGGACGCTGGAGCCTGGTCTCTATCATGATCTGAATCTCTCCTGTCTAATCATATGCAATTTGTGGGTCTCTAATCATATGCAATATGTAGTCTCATAATCTTATGTGACAGAAGTGCTCAGTGCACCTGCATGATACTTGAAAGAATGAATGCATAATTTAGTTTAGAGGATAATGGGTTCAATACTGTGTTCCAAATATCTGCACAACTCTGAAGATGAAGATACTGGAAGTGAGCCACTTGGCAGATTAAAAATATCCGTGAAAGAAAGCATAGGAATAGCAGAATATCCATAAAAGAAATGTGTTTACCTTAAATTTAGAACAATAGAGAAAAACACCCAACAGCATGAGACTTGACTAAGGAACTGTATGTGTAATTGTGTATTTTAAAATCTTAAGGACAACAGGAATTTGTTCATACTGTCCGGAGGCTTTTACAGGTTTGTGTCTTTTATAGTCTTAGTCTTTACAATTCTCTTTAAAGAAAAGTTCTGCTTCACCCTTCCTTCCTTGCTCATGGTTTTTGACTTTAACCAAGGAAATGCCCTTGTGGGTGGGCTGGGGAGGGTGGTGCATCCACGCCCATGCAAGGCCTTTTGTCCTAAGTTCAGACATGAAAAATCACTTCTTGCTTGGCTAATATACTTGTATTTGACTTTTTCTCAGCGTTTTTAGATTCCTTAATTTAACTTTCATTTCTCCACCATCTCCTAATGCACAACAGAACACTCTTAAGTGTTAGGAAATGTACCTTAAGTCTGGGAAGTTGTTCATGTTTTTAACTTTTATGAATAAAAGAATAATTAGGAGAGGCTGACTAGCATATTCACTAGTACAAGTCTATTCTGTAGTAAGCTTCTAAATGCAAAATCTTTGCAGTAAGAAACTAACTTCTTGTGTATCTTACCTACGAAATGCATTCTCTTTTGTGAAAGGAGTTCTGACAGGAGGGCAGGTAAGTGTGTAACTGAATATTGAAGGCTGTATTAGCAAAATCCATGGTATCATATTAAATTAAAAACTAAGTAAAAGGATAAATGGATTGATAGACTATACCTTGTCATGAAGATGCATTTTGATTTTATTTTCCATACTTTTACATCACTGATTGATATTTTCGCTGTCCATCCAGCTCATACTTCATCTTTTAATGGAATATTTGAACTGCATATTAATTTTTATACTGGGAAAAAGATCCTAACATATTCTAACGTATATTGTCACTGAAAGAGCTATATGATTATTGGAAGTTTGCAGTAATTATGTTATAACTGTGTTATATTTAACATCTATCAAATGGCAGATTCTGTTCTAAGCCTGGAACACATTTTATTCCATAATTATCATGCGATGGCATTTCAAGCTTCAAAACTTAAAGAAACTTCCTAAATTTACAATCTTGTTTTCTTTTTACCCTTCTAGTATTTCTAATACTAGTTTATAATTTATTGCCTTTCCTAATAAATGTTATCTTTTTTATATTTAAAATTTTTTTTTTCACCAAAAATATTGGTGTTAATATTCTCAAGTAAAAGAATACAAGGATTCACTAAAGCATTTTAACTAAAGAAGAGTTAATCTGCTCTTTTCTTTTACCTTAAAATTGTCCAGCTCTGCCTCCATATCTGTTTAGTATTTCCAGTGGTTAAAACTTTAAAATTTAGTTCTTTATGTTTTTGGCAGTGTTTTCTATTTTAAGTAAACTCCGGTGTGGAACTTTTCAGGCTTGGCAGAGTTAGGTACGCTGTGTGACCCCTTGCGGAGCTGCTCCATCAGTGAAGAAAACGGGCTCAGCGCTGCCTTTACTATAGCGCACGAGCTCGGACACGTGTAAGTATTTCGTCACCTGGTGATATTCTGTGTGTCCTTGTGTCGAACGCATGTATCATTCAGTCAATTAGCCCCTTCATTTCTTCCTAAATAGCAGTGGTGCGGCGTCCTTCCCTTACCTGCTCACGCTGGCCCCTTTACACCTGTGTTAGGTCAGGTGGGCTTGGGCTGTGCAGGTCGGCAGACTAAGCAGAGCAACCAAACCCGGGCAGTCTTCCCTTTCCTGGACTGGACTGCGTGGCAGGCAGTCCTGGCCTCAACTCCTGGCTGTCCTGTGTGTGAGCAGGTGCTGGCCCCTCTCATCTTACGAGAAAGCCTCATGGGGCCAGTGGTTCTGGGCCACTCCTGAGCATGCACATAAAATCAACTCATTTTATAGCACAGAGCCCCAACCGAGGACACACAAAGGAATTTTTCATTTATTAACAAACTTGTAAAGCCTCCTTTCTCTATTGATTCAATCATTTGCCATAACAAATAGAGGTGCTCTTCTTTCTTGCTTTACTAAAATCTGCTGGGAGTTCCCTGCTGTGAGAATGGAGGGTGGGGCTGTCTGGACCCCCTCACAGCTCCCATGCAGACTCAGAGAGCCAACAGGCTCGGCCTCTGAGAACAATCTGCGTGATCCACATCCCCAGTATCGCTTCAAGTTTCTTTTTTGTTTCCTAAAAGGGAACCGAGGCTGGAGTTGCGGCTCGTGGGTAGAGCACACTTACTTTTCAGGTCATGGCTTCAACAAAGTGCGCTTTTAGTTTTCTAGGTTGGTTTTGAAGTGATGGGGAAGGATGAAGGTGGTACCCTGAGCTCCTGTAGCAGCATCTGGGAGGCACCACTTGCCGGCTGTTGTTGCAGAAAGTGCATAGATTTGTACCCCCTAGGTATCTCTAGATTATTCATAAGTAGTTTGATAAAGTAATTTACTTAACAAGGTTCAACAGGTAAACACTTGAATTAGATGATTTCAGCAAACCTGTAAACTTGAGTCCATGCTGAAGTTCTACAAAAGACTAAAGCATCTGTTCACATTAATCTGCTAATTACATAGTAGCTTTGCTGTTGTTCTGGTGATTTGCTTTCCATTTGGGAAATTTTTAAAACTTATGTCCAGTTCTATTGAGCAGTGCTGGTTAATTATAGATCAGGGGCAGTATTTAGGTTGTTTCATAGAAAATAGATGAATACCTTAGTAGAGTTCATGAATAAAGAAGCCTTTTAGGTCCTCTTACGTAGTCTGTGGTCTAGAACTTCAGTGTACTATCATCTTACCTAATACGCCCACACAGCTCTCCTTAGGATAGCTGTCAAAGCTTTTAGTCATTTTTATGTGAATTCTGTACCCTTATTGTGAGGAGGTGAGCCATATTCCAAATATGTTGATTGTTCAGAGACATGTGTCTGATCAACAGAGTGTGCTGGTAACTGATCAAAAGTATAACTTTGTAGGGCCAACCAGATAGCTCAGCGGATTAAAGCACCTGCTCGGGCAGGTGCAGGGACTAGAGTTCGATGCCCAGCAGCACAAACCCTGCCGGCCCCACCCCTGGGAAGTGCTGAGATGGCAATGGAGACTGGGCATGGTGGTGTGCATGAATAATCCCAGCGCTGGGGAGGCTGAGAACGGGAGGATCACTAGGAGTCCGATCTGTGTAGTGGGACCCTGTACTAAATACCTAAAAATTAACCTTGTGTTGTTTACTATGTACTTCTATTTGCTTCCTGGAATTATGTTTTTACCTGTGCCTTATGGACAGTTCCATCTGATGCAACCAGTCCTGCCTATGTTTTACATTCTTCTATAGCATGTAGAGGAGAAATATTAATGCTGTGTACATTTTTTTCAGCTTTCTAAAGTGTGTGCTTTTCTTTTTAGATTTAATGTTCCACATGATGATAGTTTTAAGTGTAAAGAAGTTGGAAATAAACATCAGTATCATGTAATGGCCCCAACTTTAAATTATGACTCAAATCCTTGGACCTGGTCAAAATGTAGTCAAAAATACATCACGGAATTCCTAGAGTAAGTTTGAATTTATATTGCTTACACTGAATGATTGGACATTTATTTGACTTTAAATTGACATTTTGTAATGTTCTTTTAAAATGGTTTTGTTTGGTTTTTAATTTTTCAGATGTAAGTCTATTTTTGTTGTATAAATGGAAATTTAAAAGCAATAAAAGTGATGTATGTGTATATTGTTTTACCTCTTTACCGAAAAAAGTGTTCTTATTGCAGTTAGACTTATCCACGTTTTTTTAAAAAAAAACTTTGGAGCCTTTCTTGTGATGAAAATTCTGTTTGGGAGAGATTTAACAGTGGTCACACCTTCCTAAAATGCTTTCAACTCTTGGGGGTTCCTGGAACATTCTGAGATGGGAGGGCCTCAAGTTTGCCGTACTCTTGAAGCCAAACAAAAGGCTCTCAAAACCCCAGAGAGGTGGAGTCTCTAGCTTCCCATTGTTCTTCTTATCTCTGAGGAGCAGAGGCAGATCCTGCTTTTTCCTGGCTCTCATTTCCTGATCTGTGGGTGTTCGGATCCCCCCAATTTCTTTTCCAAATGCTGTCTTTACCTTAGTTACTGAAGTACCCAAAAAGGCGAGCCTGAGCATCCTTTTACGTAAATACAGTACTGTTTCCTGTCTGCTATTGTATGTTTTGATCACCAGTTTAACGACATTAGTATTTTACATCTGTCTTGATATTCAGAAGTAGTTGCTTCTGTCTCAAAAGGTATGGGAACAAGTAAAACTGCCTTGGAAAATGTGCTAATAATTATGCTCTGTAACTATCCCCATGGTAGAAATGTATCCTTCCAAGGGAATTTGATTCAAAAGCATAACATACAGTTGCTGATCAGTACTTAATTGCATATGGCTGTCATCAGTGACTAACTTACATATTAGTGGCAAATATCACGTAACATGCTTATCCTTGAATGAGGGAAATGTGTTGGTTCTTTTAAATAGAGATTTTAAAAGTTACTTGTTCATCTTGTTGAGAATATTAATGTGTCCTTTTAGCCAGTAAAAATTTCTAAGATGATTGTTATAGTGCAATGATCCATCGATTTTAGCCCATTAAGAATAGTTAAACATTTTCATAGTTTTCTGTAGATTGGACATTGTATGAAACGATAGGAGTGATGTGTGTCTGTCCCCTGCTAATTTAGCACTTTCCTGTTGTTTCAGTGTATTCTGTACAGCAGTGTGTCACTCAGTGACTGACACCTGACCTGAGAAATATGTCGTGGGGTGTGTCTGCGGGGTCCTGGGGCGGGTCTTCTGTGTGGCAAAGGTCTCGAGTGTACTTGCACGAACCTAAGTGGATTGGCCAGTGCTTTGATGCGATGCGAGTGAGAGACACAACCTGAGATACGCGAGGCTGCAGCGGGCGAATGTTTGGATGGGCATACAGCTCTATAGTGGAAGCTTATAAGCAGGAGTGCAGCCTAAAATAATGACTAAGGTACCAGCCGCGTGCACTTTGTGACGGTCATTCCTTGTCAGGTGCTGCACCCTTGCCGTAACTCTGGGTGATGCAATTCTGCGCTGCTGTCGTGCTAAGCTCGTTTCCAGCGGTTACTGCAGACGTGCAGGTACTGTGCGGCAGGGTAACGTGATGCTGCACAAGGTCACCAGGAAACAGGCGTCCTTCAGGCCCGTACAGTCTCATGGGACCACCTCACTATTTGTTTCATTATTGGCCTTAGAATCTCTACCCAGCGTATGACTGTATTTTAATAACGAATTCTAAGATAAATGCCACCTCTCTGAGTTCACTGATGAGGAAAATTAAACTCAGGGTGATTCTGGAGCTCACACCCATACACTAGGTGCTGGGATCAAAATGCTAGCTGCCAAGGCCAGTGACCTCGACTCTGCTTTGGTCCTTCTTGGAGCAACTTCTTGAAGATGGCATGAAACTTTTTAAGATTTCCTTTTTTTGGTAACTGGAAATATACTTTCTCAAGGGATTTAAAAACTATTTTTGCAACAATTTGATAATTTACACATTACATTTGAGGAATTACAACTGGATATATATTTTGATGAATTTGTTTATTATGCACACACCTCCGTGTGTGTGTGTGTGTGTGTGTGTTGTACACATAAGGCAAGTGCCGTCTCACTGAACAACACCCTCCAACCTATTTTTCTTATTTGCATGTTCTAGTTAGTTGTGGGGAATTAGCACAAACATACACATTAAAAGTCTTTTGCAAACTATGAGGTTGTCATTGTTTATAGGAAGCTTGCTATGTTGCACTGATGGTAATATGAGTGGGTTTTTAAATTGTAGGAAGATATGCATATTCTCTGTGAAAAAGAACTGAAGAAAGTAGGAGAGCACGTTAGTCTAAAGCGTATCCATGGGCCTTCAGGATGTTTGGTTTCTGTTGCTGCAGCACTGGTCATGGGGAGTGCCTTCTCGACAAGCCAAATGGAAGGATATATGACCTGTCTTCACAACTCCCTGGCTTAATGTACGATGTAAACAAACAGTGTGAACTGATGTTTGGTCCAGGATCACAAGTATGTCCTTACTTGGTAAGCAGAATCTTAACCTTTTGTTTAAAATTACCTTCAAATTGTAGTTAAAACACAGCATTTGGACCCAACTTGGCTGACTAGAGGAAGAATCGCATCCGAGGTGCTCAGAGAGGGTTCACTGAAGCCGCAGGTGCTCTGCAGTGAGGGAGGGATTTGCACCCTGAAATAGAAAGTTGATTGGAAAGACCCTACATGTAGATCTAGTCCAGTGTCTGTACCACCGCAAAGGGAAGTGGCACTGCCATAGCTGGCCCGCAGCGTCTCGGCCTCGCCCTGTGGGGAGTGGCCGTCATGAGTGCAGCCCACACAGCCGGCGGGAATGAACGAGTGCTGGGACCGGACCGGCCTTCCGGGACAGGTTCTGCTTGTACAGTACTGGCCCTCCTTCCCCTCACCTCCCCGAGCACTAGGGAATGGTGCTGCCTGGTGGGGAGGAGCCTGTACCTAAGCCTAGAGGCATAACTTCTGCCTGCTGGCCTTAGGGGAGAATTCTTGAGACTTGGTTAGCTTTTTTGTTGTTGTTTGTTCTGTTTCAATTTTTAAACTTGTATTTTTATAGAATACAAAACGGAGAAAAAAAAAAACAGCATTAGAAACAATACAAACTTTCACTAAATAGAGTAATAGAAATTCAACAATGGTTGCTGCATAGTATGATGTTCTCTTCAGATTAATTGTTTAGGTTACCAAATATAAACATGCAAGATTGGCTTAAAGAAAAATAAAACAACCGGTAAGAAAAAAATTGTGACAAATTCAAAAGAAAGAAAAAAAAAGAATAATTTTAACATTAAGTACAGTTATCCAAACTATTGTGCACGTACACCTGAGTATATCTTTTTCCTTTCTTCCATTTGTGCTTTTCCCCATCCCAGTTTTTTCTTCCCACCGAACAAGTTCTTTCCCTTTCACAGTATCTATTGTACCCTTCATAGAGAGGAGAAACTAATGAGAAAGAGAGAAAGAAGACACATTGTCTGCCATCCGCAGTCGGACAGCAACTACGACGAGCGGGGACCCGGGCCGACACTGCTCACATGGGAGCTGCGCCCACGGCATTTTCCATTTCACTCTCTCTCTGCTTTGATTCAGTCCTTCCTTTTCCTTCTCTCTTCCTGTCCATTTTGTTTCTTCAACTCAGGTTTTGTTGCAGTCCCGTTTCCTTATTTTTCAGTTGTTCTTCTCACTTTTTAATTTCTTCATGGTTTTTCCTGTGTGCTGCTGTCTTAGTTACTCCCAACTTCTGTCCGCGTAATCTTCTGTCCTCTGTTGTAGTCTTTTGGCTCTTCTTTATCTTACCCAGCCCTTTGCCACCTCTCCACGTGATGGTGCACAAATGTCTAAGTTCTGACAACCTTGTAGGTCCCCTCAGCTCTGAAGTGCACTTCCCTCTTCCGACATCCCTTTGTCACCCCAGCGTCATCTTCCTAAAGCCCTCAACGCTGACCCTCTACTCCAACTAAGACGCCCTCCACAGAACTCGGCCCCTTAGCTCACATCTTCCCCTATTCTTCCTCCTCCTCTCTACCTCACTGCCTACTCTACACCCCCTTGTACCCATCCCTCCATCTCTTCTCTTCCTCCACACTGCAGACTAACTGCTAATCACAGTAAAATACAGGCTGCAAAGTGTACTGATAAGAGGTGAGAACAGAAATGTAAGGTTTTTGACATATAAGGATCTATTGATGGCAATAGTTTCTTTCCTCAAAACACAGTGACAAGGGCTCAGGCACTAAGGGGGACATACTCTCTGTGGAGAGGCTGAGAATGTCTCCCTGGAAGGCAGTGTCTAAATCATCTTCATATCATGTACAATCTCTCCTCGCCTTACCTCTCAGAAGTATAGGCGGCAAATGAGACATATGAAAAAATGTTCAACATCTCTGACCATTAAGAAATGAAAATTAAAAAACACTAAGATTTCATCTTATGTCAGAAAAAATGGCAATCATTGAGAAATTGCACTGCTTTAGCAAGCACAGGGACCAGGGCTCCATCCTTGGCCCCACCTGCTGCGCCAGCTCTGGCCTTGGGGTGCACTGAGCTGGTGACTGAATCCTGGTGTGGTGGCACACGCCTCTAATCCCAGGACTGAGGTGGCTGAAAACAGGAGGATCACTATGAGTCTGAGCTCACAATGAGACCCTGTACCAAATAACAAAATGAAAAAAAAAAAATTACATAATAATAAATGCTGGCATGGTTGTGGGTATAAAGGAACCCTGCCACGGGGTTTGGATGTAAACTAGTACAACCATTATGGAAATCATTATGGAGGCCTCTCAAAAAACTAAAACCAGAAATTCCACTGGCCCCAGCTGTTTACCTTCTAGTCTTTTCCCTCAAAGAACTAAAGACATCATATTAAAGAGATGCACACTTAGCGATGTTTACAGCTTCATGTTTCATGACAGATGGACCTTGAAGGTGGCCCATAATGCCAGCAACAAAGAAATGGATACAGCACACAGGGTGGCTAGCCATTATGGAACACTATATAGCTATAATGAAGAATAAATTCAAGACATTTGTAGGAAAGAAAGGATATACCTTGCAAACTTAATGTAAAGTGAAGGAAATTAAAATTTACACATTTAAACACCACATGGCTTCTTTTATTTGAATAATCTAGAATACAAATAAAAAGGAAAATAAAAGGTCAGTGAAAGAAAGCAGACATAGATTTTTTGGAAATGAGGTGGGGGCCATGGGTCTGGTGTGGGGGGCAAGGGGAAGGGAACCAGCTACAAAAAAATTTAAGATGCATCAGGTCCATGTGCCAGCTGCCCTCAGTGAATATAATCTTCATTTGTCATAAACATGACTAAAATATAATGATAATAAAGATGAAGATGGGTCAAGTGGGTCTAGAGATAGAAGGAAGGGGATGGATCGGGAAGAGCTGGAAAGGAGAAAGAATCGGGACACGTTTAGGGCGTGCATCTGCTCCCTAAGATGGGCATCAGCGTCACACACAGCATCGCACACGGCGAGCTCGCGCTCACAAGAAAAAGAATCCGTAACTCACAGCACACGCTTGATCTCTGGAGTGGAAGAGAAGCTAAATAGAGCTTTTAAGTCTTTGGAAAATCTGGTGTTGGGTAGAAAGGGATTAAAAAGGAGAAAGTAAGACTAAATGAGTACTTGTGTCAGGGAGCGGTAAGCACGTAACAGTGACCTTCAGATGCGTCCAAGGGATCCTATGATAGTTCTCTCTCAGAAAAAGAGCCGTGCATGACTTGAAAACTAAAAACATTGGAATTTCTTTATTTTCAAATAATACTCTTTTGGGGCTAAACGGTGAAAGGCAGATGGTTTGCTAGTGAGTTGTTTTAAAGGCCTCAGAAATCTAATAGACATTTTTTTTTAACCTAGATTTGGATCCAAGAGAATTTGAGGCATATTATTTAATTTTCATAAAAATATTACTTTATAATTTACTTTGAGAATTTTTTCATAGATGAGGTACTTTTCAATCTACTGAAATATTAAATTATAGTGTTTTTCTGGCTTTATAATCATGTTTTTATGTTTTACATTTGTGTAATTTTAGGATTTAGCTTAGACTAAATGTCTTTTGAAAACAAATAATGACTTCAGTCAGGCCTTGTTTTTCCAAGCAGGATAGGTATTGCACTGTCTTTATGACTTTACACCTTAGACAAATTGCTTTCTGCCATACTAGACTGAGAGGAGCACTGCTCAGGGATGCAAACTTGCTCATTTAAAGAAAACATACAGCTTGCCGATACCTGTTGTGAAAAATCTGAAATTGGAAATGTCCCAAAACCTGAAAAATCTTGAATGGGATTGTGACATTACAAATGAAGAAATCCATACCTGACCTCATGGGACAGATGATGGGAAAACACAAGTAACAGCAAAAATACTTCAAAACTGCCTTCAGGCTGTGTGTATAGAAAGGATGTTTGAGTCATAGGTAGCGTTTGTGTTTATTCTTGGGTCCCGCCCCTAGATAGCTCACATATCTGAAAACGTTCCAAAATCTGAAAAATGAAATCCCTGGATGTGAGGCACTTCTGTTTTTAAGCATTTCGTTTAAGGGCCACTCAGCCTCCGTCCTGAGTGTCTAGTTGAGACCTGCCATGTGGTAAGTGGTGCAGAATAAATGACTGCTGAATTTTTAATGAATGAATGAATGATGTCCTTTAACAATGAATGCAGGGCATGAAGTTCATCTACAGAGTAAATACACTCCTAAGTCCTTAAATTTACAATCACAGATTTTAATAACATTCACTGTGGAGAGGAATTTCTATCTTACTATTTTATTATAAACTATACTTCTCTCGTAACCAATTTCTCTCTCTCTCTCTCTCTCTCTCTCTCTCTCTCTCTCTCTCTCTCTCTCTCTCTTTCCTTTTCATTTTATGTATTTGGTACAGGGTCTCACTGCGCAGCCAGGACTTGTAGTGATCCTCCTGTTTTCAGCCTCCCCAGCTGGGATTACAGGCACACTCCACCACGCCCTGACTCGGTGGCCAGCTGAGTGTGCCGGATGGTGGGGCCAGCATGGCATGTGGTGCTGGGGATCGAACCAATTTTTCTACTAGATGAACTTTGAATTTAAATTAAAAAAGTACTTTGGGCCATTTTCTCAAGACCCTCTGTGGACTTCATTTCATGTGAAAGTATCAGAATCCTGTGTTCAAAATTGGAAAGTATGCGTTACACTCATAAAATAGGAAACCCTAGTTCCACATGCTGTATTTCCATAGACATTATTGATACATCCCACCATTGCATCGAAAGGGGATTTTGAAAGCCCTTTATGAATAACATTTAACAACAAAAAAAGTCCTGTAGAAAAATATATTGTAAAGAGTGCAAAAAAAGTGGCTCGCAGAAGTTTGAAATGGCATCATTTACTTTTAAGCACCTTTTGAAAGTAGATGATGCCGTTTTGTGGGGCTTGGAGGAAACCTGTGGCTCGAGGTGTTCCGGGGGTGTCTGCTCCTTGTGCCCGAAGGTGGCTGTGAGGTCGGGCTGGACCCCGCGCGCTCAGCGGGCGCCCTGCTCAGCGCGGCCCCTGTCCCCTTCCTCTTCCCGCAGAGGCAGTGCCGGCGACTGTGGTGCACCACCGCCGCGGAGGGCGCGCACAAGGGCTGCCGCACGCAGCACATGCCCCTGGCCGACGGGACCGGCTGCGGCCCCGGGATGGTAGGTGTTCCCCGCGGGTGAGTCCGGGAGCGGGAGCGCTGCCAGGGACGGGCCTGCGCCCGGCTTCGGCGCTGTGTTCCTTACTGCTGTCACTGCCCTGTTTGTCTGATGTATGAGATTGTCAACCGAATTAAGTATTTCGTATTATCCTTTTGAAACGTTCAGTAGATGAAATTAAACTTACGTAAAATTACAGCGATGTAGAACTTTATATTCTGGTCTTAATATTAGCACAGACGTCAGGATCCCACTATTGTAGCAAATTCTCCAAATTCAAAGATGATTGCATTGGGCCCGTTTTATCCTATAAAGAGTAATTAAATACCTAAGTGGCTTCTTCAAGTCTTCATGGTTCTAAATGTATTAAAAGAGGTTCGACTCCCAAAAATAACTGCCTGCCGTACTAAATCCTTAATGTCCTATGATTAACTGTAACTTTATCTAAAATTAGCAGCCCACTGCTGAAGGAGAAGGCCCGCCACTGTGACACGATGTGTTCAGTGCGGAGTTAGAGTCATGCGAGAGATGGAGCCATGGGATCCAGGATGAGTCCCTTCCGCCTCATCAGCAAGGCTGCTGGGCTTTGCTTTGCTGGTCAGCCTTCCCTGAGCTGTCCTGCAGAGAGCACTCCTGCAAGAAATCTCTCATTACCCTCACTGGGCGAAAGGAAAACTTCTCAAAAATCAATGCAGTTTCAGTAGCTGGACTTGGTTCCCCCACTGGTTGCTATGGAAATGCTACCGGCCATGGCCTTTGCCTTTCTTTCAGATTTCTTCCACCAAAAAGATTTGTGTTTTCTGTGAAGGCTGCTCATGTTAAAAGTATAAACTGGCTCTTAAAGTTTTATGTAGAGCATCAGCAATTTTTGTAATGGCTCAAGTACTGAGTAAAGTGATGTCACATTCATTTCTTTTTGTAATTTTAGGATGTGAGTTGAGTGGGCCTTTTTCGTTCAGCCATTGCTGGATCTTAGAATTTGATCTTTAATTGAACTGATGTTTCTATTTAGGGAGCAAGAATTATTAGAAGTGCTTCACTTTTTTCCTCTCATCTTCTGTGACTATTATTACTAAGTAGCTATTTCAGGGCATGGTTGCATTTGTAAAAGACGCTATTTGAGGACAAGCAGAAACATAGCTCTCTTTGAGGTGGCAGTGCTGGCTATTGATAGTGAGCCATTAGCTGTCTCAGCATATTTACCTGATTCCAATCTAGGGTTGGTCCTCACCGTGTCCCTTTGCCAATTTTAAAATTTACTGAATGACACAAACCTTTAGGGCAGTTTGCACATGAACAAAATCGTGGCTGACTCTTCCTGTCTCTGTGTAATTGTTCCCTCCAAGCCTCAGGTAGTCATTGTGGTGGGGTGCTAGAGCTTGTGATTAATTCATGATCCAAGGCTGGGATTATGGTTCTGAGTACCACTGGGATTATGGGTGTGAGTGCTACACCCAGCCTGGGGCAGATAGTCTGAAGTCAATAGAAGGAAAGAAGAGAGGCTTGTCTCTGCCCCTGCTGCCTCTGTTCCTCCCTTTTGGCTTTTGCTGTTTGCTGTTTACTGTCCTCTTGAACTGCCGCCCTCTGCCGTGTGGCACTCCGCCTTGGAGTATGGAGTGAAACTTCCACAAACTGTGAACTAAATCCCTTCCTTAATTTTGGATGTCAGATTATTTTGTCCTTGTAACAAGAGAAAAGTAATGAAGACACTGATATATTCATAAATTTCAAGATTAATTATAGCTCTTTTATTGTAATACTGAAAATCCAGTGTAGGCATTAACACTTTCTTTTTTATTTAATTTGAGGTGTATAAGGATAATCCACCGGTTAAAGTGTGGTTTAATAAGTTTTAACAAATAAGAATGCCAATGCCCCAGGCAAAATTTGAACATTTCTACTATTCTAAAGATTCATTCTCTTCTGTTTCTAGGAAACAGACCATTTTCCTTCCTCTCGGAGACAAATCCTATTCTGATTTCTATTTCCTATGAGGGCTTGCTTGTATGTTCTTGATTTTAACATAAATGGAAAAGTACTCAATATGTGTTCTGGAGAGAAGGATCGGTCAAACTTTTTTTAAAAAGTCAGCATAATATTGTGGGGCTTTGTGCACAGTATTGTAGATAAAGCCCTCACCAGCGCTCATCCTTTGTATGGCGTTGCGACTGAGTTGTGCAGAGTACCTACTGTGCGTATTCTCTTGTCTGAGATGCTTGAGTCTGTCTTTCTGCTGTTACGAATAAGGTTGCTCTGAACATTCCTGTGCAAGTCTTCTTATAGATGTGTTGGTGTTTCTCTTGGAGTATGATTGCTGGGCCATAGTGGGTATTGCGTGCCTCCCCAAGAAAATACCCAGCAAGCTTTGAAACCATATGCAGCATTTTTGAATCCCTTGAGCTGTGTAGAAAGTTCTAGTTATTCTGCATTCCTTGTCAGGTTTTGATTGTGTGTGTGTGTGTGTGTGTGTGTGTGTGTGTGTCCAATTTAGCCTGCCCTGGGGTTCGGGCCAGCGTGGCTTGTGGTGCTAGGGACTGAACCTCAGTGTCTGTGCTTGCCTAAGGTCGCCTGAACAGGTGCTTTAGACCACTGAGCTATCTCACCAGCCCAGTTTTGAAAAAGTTAATAATTTTTTTTTTAAAACAGCTATTCTAGTAGTATAAAATATAATCTCGTAGTGATTTTAATATTCAGCTCCTGATTGTCTAGATTGTATATCTTTCATTTGTTTATTATCTTTTTGAATAACCACCAAAGAGATGGTAGGGTTGCCACAGATTCAGGGCGATTCGAGGTAAATGTTATGAGATGCAGAGACATCCTTAAAGACCCCTCCCAACCAGTACAGATTAAGAGTGCTGGTGGCATTTAGGGTATAGAGTGTGAATCATGACAGATGTAATTCCCTTTCTTATTAATTAAAAACAGTGAGCCCTAGCCGGGTGTGGTGGCGCATGCCTGTAATCCCAGCACTTGGGAGGCTGAGGCAGGAGGATTGCTGTGAGTTTAAGACCAGCCTGAGCTACAAAGTGAGCTTAAGGCCAGCCTGAACTGCATAGTGAGACCCTGTCTCAAAAAGACAAAAAAAAAAAACCCAAAAACAAACCAGTGAGCCCTGTATGTTAGCTGTATCCATTATTAAATGGGCTTCTTACTGAAGTAACATTTTAAAAATACCCTATGACTTAATTTGCCTTAACAATCTCCTATAGCAGTCGTGGTGAACCTGTGGCATGTGTGTGCAGTGCGCTGTTTGTTTTACTGTGGCTCTAAAAGGCTTTACCACCACTGTCCTGTGGTCTCTTAATCTTGTCATTATCTTCTAAGGGAGTTTTTATGTTAAATACTTTCAATAGCAAATCAACTGGTGGGAAGCCATAGTGAATTTATCTGATAATGGGTTAATTTTACTACATAATGAATAATTTACTACCTTTTTCATTTCCTGATCTCAGATTAGGAATGTAAATTATATACATATACATGTGCGCTCACACACAGTGTCCGAGACAGAGTGTTTATTTTAACTGTTCCTGGGAGAACTCATACAGTGTACTTGCTCACAATACATTCTACTTTGAGATTTTTTTGTTCACTTCTAAAATGGCCTTCTTATGGTGAAATATTTGTCCTCACAGATGGCACGAAGCCTTCCTACTGCTAATCAATGTGGCAGTGGGATTTAGTCATTCAGCAGTTCTGCCAAGGGCCTGCTGTGGTAGGCACCATTCTAGGTGCAGAAGATGTGTGTGTTTGTGAACAAAGCAGACACCGTGCCTGACCTCAGAGAGCTTATATTCTAGGGGCAGATGAGAATATTAAATAACGAAATAGCAGCTGTGGACCTAGTCAATGTCATGTATAAGAAAAGACCACAGGAAAATGGTTTTAATTTTCTTATGGGAGAAGGCAGATTGCAATTTAGGATACCGTAGTCAAGACCAACTTACATGAAATTGCCTAGTGAACTGTCTTCAAGAAGGTGAGGGAATTAGCGATGACAGTGTCTTAGGGGAGGTGAGTGTTAGGTGAGGGGAAAGCTGAGCTTCTAAGATGAGAGTAAGGCCGAAGTGTTCAGCGAAGGTCGAGAGAATGCTGTGTGCTGTGAGGGAGGATAAAAAGAGTCTGAGAGAAAGTAACTGAAGGAGCATAAGTGAAGTCCTGTAGGCCCCTGGACAAACTTTGGTTTACATAGAGTAAACTAACTGTAGGACTTGGAGAGACTCATCGCCTGGCTTGACTCAGTTTAAAAGCTAAGTTAAAATGAATCGTTCTGCACTGTACAGAGCAAGAGTGGAAGCAGAGGCCGCATCACCTGCTGGGATGGAGGTGCAAATGCCGGGGCTCAAACCCCAGCAGTGCCAATGAGAAAGAACCAAGAGAGAGAGAGCCAGGAGGGGGTCCAGTATGGGGGTAGAGAACAAGAAAGCAAAATAAAAAGAAGGACAAGCAGAAGAAACTGAAAGAAGGAAGAAAACCAAGGTGTATGGATGCTTGGAACCAACAGGATAAAAAGGATCAAAGAGCAGGGATGGGCTGTGTCATGTGCCACAGACAGAGGGGATGCCAAGGGCAAGGACTGGTCATGGGTGTGGTGGCCTGGGGTGACCACATATGAGCACGTCCAAGAGGACGGGGTTTAAAGCCTGACTGGTGTGAGATTATGATGGAGTAGGCAGAGTAGGCTAGACACCAACCGTAACCGCCCGTAACTCTCTCACGGAGAACCATGCCCGTGACTTGCAGGGAAAGGAGAATGAGCATTGTTTTTAAAGTTGGAGGGCTGAGAGCCTATTTGTACATATCAGTAGAAGTCATCTAATGGTGTACTCAGCCCTTCCTTAGTGAAGGGTAAGATTTTTCATAATCTTTGGTTGTGTATAAGCTGATACACTACTTTTGTACAACATAAAGTTCAGTGCCTTTTAAGAAGGACTTTCAGGAGTGGACCTTTTTTGATCCTTCTGCTTTCTGCTATGTGAGAATCCAGTGTCCTTCCTCTTGAGAGAATGCATTTTGTGTGGCTCCATCTTGGAGGGTAGCTGGGGCTTTTGTAGTAGAATTCTACTTGGACTCAGAGAAAGAAATTTCTGTTCTTTATGAATTATGCATTTCCAAGTATTATGTTGTGTAGCATCACAAAATGGACTAAGAGCATATAATAGAATATCAGGCTTCCTTACAGAGGATGTTCTGAGATCTGCTATAACATGCATGAATTTGGGACCTTACGTGAAGTGAGACAAGCCACTTACAAAAATCTAAATGCTATACAGCTACAATTCTATGAAGTATCTGTACTATTAAAATTCACAGCAGCAGAATGTAGAATCATGATTGCAAGGAAATAAAGAGAGGGGAAAATTTGAGCTGTTATTTAATGGCATCGTAATTTATAAAACAAAAAAGTTCTGACAATGGTTGGACAACAACGTAAATGTACTCACACTGCTGAACTGCACACTCGAAATGAGTTAAATGGTAAATTTTATGTGTATTTCACCACTATTAAAACTAGGTGCAAACCAATTTTCAAACTGTAAACATAAAATACTCCATCAGAATTGGAAGATGAGTCTTTTACAGGAGGGAAGAGAACCAGGAAGTGGAAGAAAGTAAGAGAGAAGGAGGGGAAGGGGCATAAGCAGAATTAAGATATCTTATGGACATGCACCAACTCCCAAGATGAACGTAGTCAGTACATACTGGCAAACATGGGCTATTAAAAACAAATAAATTACTCTATGAAAATTCTATAAAAAGGCTGGGTGTAGCTTATTGGGAGGGAGCTTGCCTAGCATATGTGAAGGACCAGTCTATCCCTACCACTGCATTAAAACGTTTCCAAATGTTCACTCTCAGTTTTCTTGCAGACTGGCAACTGTTTCAGACAGTATCAATGTGTAGACACAGTGATTAGCTATTGCTGAAACTCTGACTCAGGAGACATTGCACAGCTGCTGTGTTGATTAGTGAGAAGGGTAGGGTTAGAGGCACAGGTGGAGAGATTGACTTGAGCACCCCAGAGTTATGGTTGTGGCAACAGGGGTGAGCTTTGGGTTCAGATTCTGTTGGCTAAGTAGGAGGGGCAGTGAGAGGATTATGCAGAGATTTTTCTGTGAGTTTCCATTTTATTGATGAAACTCACAGAAGAAAGTGCGAGAAACACTTACTTGAAACTTCATTATTTATTTTTAATAGGACAGTTTCTATAATTAATACATTGTACACTGTTATCTTCTTAGTGGTTATCCATAGTACAAGATGCAGATAGGATATCCTATCCATTATTTGGGACTTTAGATGGAACAAGAGTAGAAAGTTTTCTAGAAGAGTGGGAGCATCAAATACATCTTGAAATAAAAAATGGAATTTTGGAAATACAGAGTGCTAAACTCATATCTATTTGCTTCCTTTTTCCATTCAACTCTAACTTTCCTCTGCTCCCCAGAGGGACCCTACATCTCAAAAGCCAGTTTTTACACTTGCTCAGCAGATAGGAGCTAGTCATAGATTGGTACCAAACGTAATCCCATTCCCTAGTGAGTTTGTTGGAAATTGTTTCCAGATTATCGTGCTGATCTTCTCAGTGCTGCCGTAGTCATTGTGATGCCCCCCGGAGTCCCCATGATGGCCCCTTAATGCGTGCTTCTTCTGTCTTACAGCATTGCCACCACGGGCTCTGTGTAAACAGAGAAATGGAGATGCGCGCTGTAGATGGCGAATGGGGACCGTGGGGACCTTATAGCCCTTGTTCAAGGACATGCGGAGGTGGAATCAAAAGCACGACCAGGCTCTGTAACCGTCCTGAGTATGTTTTCATTTTATGTCACTGTCAATTAAGATTCTCTCCAGGCACCAGAAAGTACACGTCTGTTTCATTCCCTTCTAAAGCTGGAGGTCAGTCTACTCGTTTCTGAGGTTCAGAAAACTTCTGGAATACTTTAAGCCATATTACTGTTTTACAACTTTGTAGACTCGGACCTTAAGGCAAAATCTAAATAGACTAAATTTTATAACCTTAACTGAAAAACATTATTTTTTTTGATTGTTTTCTGACTTAGTACACAGTTAAGAAACACTTGTACATATGAATGACCGTAATATAATGGCATTTAACTTTTAGTCTAATGAAGGATCCTGACTCCTTCTACTTAGGTTGTGGCTCTCCTAGACAAAATATTTAATTTGGTTATTTAGTTTATTACTGTATGTAATTGGATATTTTGTGCTTTCTTTCTCTGCTTCTCAGATTTTAGATGTGTTGTTAGCCAAATAAGTGCTGGAGCATATTGCTCTCCCTAGTAAACCATTTTTTCAAAAAATTACTTATATGTGTATTTATTTGTTACAGGGTCTGTCTACACAGTTCAGACTCATAGTGATCTTCCTGTCTCAGCCTCCCCAGTGCTGTGATTACAGATAGGCATGCACCACCATGCCCAGTGTTCTGTGGCTGGCACAGCATGCAGTACTGGGAATCGAACCCAGGTCCTTGAACTTGCCAGGCAGGCACTTAGATTGCCGAGCTACCTTTCCAGCTTCAATAGCAAGCACTTTAGTACAGAAATATGGCATACTCTTAATAAAACCTGACAGATCATTTGAATTTTATTTATTTATTTATTTATTTATTTATTTATTTATTTATGTATTTATTTATGTATTTATTTATTTGGCAGAATAGGAGATTGAACTCAGGCCCTTGGGAAGTGCTTATTCCACTGAACCATCTCCCCGGCTCCTTGATTTGAATTTTGGAATAGCTAAATTATATGGAAGTATTTTTATTCCAAAACTTTGAAAGCATTCTCATTTTCTAGTGTGAGTTGAAAACAAGTCAGTGTAGGCTGGTACCCTGAAACTGCTCGACCTGAGAGGGGGACACATGCGGCAGAGGACCGTGTATGCTGCCTTGTGCTATGATGTCTTCTCTTGTTCTCTGGTTGCTGTCTTTGGCTTACTAGACATGATTTTTTCTCCCCAGAGAATAACCAAACTCCTTTTGGAACTTTAAAACAAAATCCTATCATTAATTTCCTGTTAGTTAACCTTGCCCGCCCTGCACAAAAGATCCATTTCTGTCCTGTCGGCATCACTTGGATAGCTGTATAGTTCATGAGCAGAGAATTTCTTAAAACCCATTCCATGTTTCTATTAAAATCAAAGAAAATAGGAACATTAGCGCCACGTCAGTGATTTGCCCGATCCTGGAAAGAATGGAACAGTTATGGAAGCCAGTGGCAGAGACAATGTACTGATGTGCTTTAAAATGTAATGAATTTGACTAGGCCAAGAAACGGAGGGAAGTTCTGTGTGGGCCGCAGGATGAAATTTCGATCCTGTAACACTGATTCCTGTCCAAAAGGCAAGCAAGACTTCCGAGAGAAGCAGTGCTCTGAGTTTGACGGTAAACATTTCAACATCAATGGTCTTTCTCCTAATGTGCGGTGGCTTCCAAAGTACAGCGGGAGTAAGTAATCGGAGTGTTCCTTTAATTTAAACGTTTTTGAGACGCAGGAGCGCGTGGCTGAGCAGCGAATGTGTAAATTCGCCTTTCTTTCCAGTTGCCATGAAAGATCGCTGTAAGCTCTATTGTCGGGCGGCCGGAACCACGAGCTTCTACCAGTTAAAGGACAGGGTTGCTGATGGGACACTGTGTGGCGCTGGAACTAATGACATCTGTGTTCAGGGCCTCTGTCGGGTGAGTCAGCTGGAAGTCTCCGTTATACTTGAAGTGACTTTTGAGATTTTGTTTTCTGTGTCCCTAACCAAGCATTACTTCTACTTCTATTTCTTTAGCCAAATAATGCTGTTACTTCAGAATACTTCTGAGTTCCAATAAAGGAGGTTTTGGTGTCATACTCTATAGGAGTATGGTCGTATTTGTGACCAGGCAATCTTTATAACTTTGCTCATCATTTTAAAAATCACTGTGCTAGGGCCAGCCAGGTAGCTCAGAGGATTAAAGCACCTACCTAGGCTGACACAGGGACCGAGGTTCGATCCCTATGCCCTGCCATGCCGGCCCCAACCCCTGGGCATGCTGAGATGGCAATTGAGACTGGGCGTGGTTGCACGTGCCTGTAATTTCAGTGCTTGGGGGGCTGAAAACAGGAGGATCTCTGTGAGTCTGATCTGTATAGTGAGACCCTGTAGACCCTGTACTAAATACATAAAAAAGAATAAATTAAATTACTGTGTTGATTCTGTTTTGCTGTGGTATTCAGAATCAAGATGAAGATGGTGACAGCTTCCTAAAAAGGTAGAAGATGCCAGGGCTGACAGGTGCTTTTGCTGCCTCAGATGGGACCATGTCCCTGACCCCGCATCCACTGAATGTGTCTAGCCCCCCGTCTCTTGCTTCTTCTGAGCATTCAACAAACACCAAGTAGCTACTAGATGTTAGAAGTGGTTCGGATCACCAGGCTAAAGTAACAGAGCAAAGTCCTGACCTCGCGAATCCGGGGTGGGGCTGGGGTGGCAGCCTGTGAACAGCTGGAGTGCAGCGCCGCGAGGTGGTCAGAGGCAGCCCCGTGGCTGTCCAGGAAGGAGCATCTCATTGTATGGGGAGAGAAGGAGTGTGGGCTCTGAGAAGTCCTGAGGAAGATGGGAGCTTCGCGCTGCGCGTGGAAGATCAGGTCTTCCCAAGATGAAGAAGCGGGGAGTAGGGGCTGCAGGTGACTTTATCAGCACTTTCATCTGAACTCCTTAGCGATGCGGATTTCGGTGGCGGGACACATGCAGTTTGCCTTGCACTTTGGAAGTTAGACTGGGCTGGGCTGGAGGATTGTGGGTGGCAGGGTTGTCTGTGAGAGAAAGCCTGCATTAAGCCCAGCAAGCACAAGGTTTTGAATTTGATTTCTGGCACGGGACAAAAAAGCCTGTTTTAAGTCAAACATTGCAGTTGGTGATGTTGAGAATCTAATTTCTTCTCCCTGTACACTGATATCTGTCTATTCCCATTTACCTGGGTCATGAGGCCTTGCACCCAAAGAACTAAGGAGGTTACCAAAGAGATCTAAAATAACTTATAAATTAGAATCAGCTTATATATTAAGAAAAATTTACTAAATGGCCAATGAGCTTATGCTTTATATAAATGAATATATAAATCCAAATGAAAATAGTAAAAATGTGATAAAGACTATCTAAACATCCTTCTTTCAGACAATATAATAAAAATGTCTACTTCGAAGGGCTGGCCGGATAGTTCAGTGGGCTAAAGTGTCTGCTTAGCAGCATGCAGCGGCGGGGTTCGATTCCCGATGTGCCATGGGGCCCTGCCCCAGGGGTGCGCTGACACTGTGATTGAGACTGGGCGTGGTGGCTATAATCCCAGCCCTTGGGAGGCTGAAAACACGAGGATCACTACGAGTCTGTGTAGCAAGACTCTGTAGACTCTGTACCAAATATATTTTTTAAAAAAAGGTCCGCTTTGGAAACGTTTCCTGGGAGGACCCAGGCCTTGCCTCACATGCTAGTAATCCCAACACTGGGGGGCCAGGGAGATGGCTCAGTGGAATAAGCGCAGAGATTGAGGCAGGAAGATGGCTCTTTGAGATCAACTTTGGCATGACTTAGCAAGACCCTACCTCAAAATACAGAAAAAAAGGGGGGAAGGGCACCAGGGTTTCAGCTCAGTATGGAAACCTGGGATCAATAAAAAAAAAAAAAATCCTAAGGCTTTATGAAATTTTCTTGTCTGGTCACTTAGTGGACAAGACAAAGAAATGGAAGAGTTGTTGCATCATACAGAAGGTCGCCTGTCTATGGAGAGGAGCCATACTCGTCCTCTGAAACCCCAGCAGCAAACTATTTATTTTATATGTATTTATTTATTCTTTTAATAAATACACCATGCTGAGGATTAGTTTTTGATAAATCATTTCTTTCAAGTATATATTTGAAAGTGGCTTTATTTCGTTGATCATTTCTTAAAAATATAACAAAAATACCCTTTTAAAGTATATCTATTTTTTAATCATTTATTTATTTATTTGGTACAGGGTCTGCTAGTGATCCTCTTGTTTCAGCCTGCCCAGCTCTATGATTACAGGCGTGCACCACCACCCCTGGTTTTGGCGGCTGGCTTGGCGTGTGACCAGCATGGCATACAGTACCTGGGTTTGAACCTGGGTCCTTGAGTTTGCGAAGCAGATGCTTAGACTGTCAAACTATCTCCCTGACCCTAATAGATAATACTAATGTGTTATCTATTTTATTGGGTTTTTGTTTCTTTAAATTACATTTCTTTAAAGAGTGGGTTTCAAATGCTAATGGGTAGAGAAGTCACGTGTCAGAGATACAGTATAGAGCCCTGGGTTTTATGACCCAGGACATTAACAGAAAACCTGAGACTTTTCAGATACAGGTGGATGGGATTTTGATGCAGGAGGTAAGTGGGCAACCTGTTGAAGTCCAGGGATTTTTAGATTACGTAAACAGGGGTATGAAAATATTGATGTTACAACAAGGTCAGTAAATATTCTGGAAATTTCTGTTGATTTGAATTTCTCATGAAGAATCTCGTGAAAGGATATTGGGAAAGACAACTTCATAAATTTAAAAGCACCATGTTTGTCATTAGTCGTTTTTATAATATTAATGGTGACAATTGTGTTTTGAAGCAAGCTGGCTGCGATCACGTGCTGAACTCCAAGGCCAAGAGAGATAAATGCGGCGTGTGCGGTGGGGACAACTCGTCCTGCAGGACGCTGGCTGGCGTCTTCAACAGTGCCTACTACGGTATGTTGCGAGTTTGTTTCTAGCTTGCCCTTGCCCTTGCTGTAACAGTGGAGTGTGTAATGATTGTGTAGTAGTAATGGTTTGGTGTTGTTCTTTTGTATTCTATATTGCAATCCGAAATGACAGGAGAAATTTCCTAAATATAAAAATTAAATCTTATACCATCTGATTAAGCCGACGGTGAACTTAATGGGTTTGGGAGCCCTCTAGGGGCTTGGGGAAATGTG
This sequence comes from Ctenomys sociabilis, assembly GCA_004027165.1. Classification (NCBI taxonomy): domain Eukaryota; kingdom Metazoa; phylum Chordata; class Mammalia; order Rodentia; family Ctenomyidae; genus Ctenomys; species Ctenomys sociabilis. The sequence goes on from PVKA01001539.1 coordinate 92,520, forward strand.
CTTCTGCCTGTGTCTGCTGGGGTTACAGAGGCATCCTTTCCCTGGCTCCTGGCCCCTTCCTCTGGCACTGTCACCCGCCTTTCCTCCTGGCCAGGATGAGGTGAGGAGCTCTGCTCATCCTGGGCCACTCCTCCACTCAGATCCTGCAGGGAAGCAGGCTGACACAGGTTGAGGCCGCTGAAACAAGGAGCCCAAGGAAACCTCTTCTCCTGAGGTTGTGAGTGCTGGGTATGTTTATGGCAGCAATGGAGCAGCTAACCAATGTGCAGGGTATCTTCAATTAATAAATTTATTTCCTCAAGGCAAATATAATTTTTAAAAGTATATAAGGTACATTTATAAGACTAAAAGAATAAAGCCAATGCTATATAAACAGTCCACCAAATGACGAAGTGCTTTATCTAAAATACTTATTCTACGATTTTTACCCCCCAGGAAACTTGAGTTAGGTTTTCATTTGAACTTCTTTTTTTGGTGTGACTTGGTCTGTTCTCTTTCTTATTAATGCTATATTGAAAATGTTAATTGATTATGAAGGATGAAGCCTTCATTGAAATGTTGGTCCCTAAATCTCATCATATTTATCTTCCCAAGAAGTACCTAGACTACAGTCATAATTGCTATTTGGCCTTGATTTCAATTCTATCCAAAATTATTATTGAAAATGCCTCAGCTACATAGCATTGTAAAATTTTCTGAGCACATATTTTTCTATTAAAGATAATGCATAAATATATAAAGGCAGATCTTTAAAACTTTCCTTAATATCATGTATGCACCTTGTACAATACCAAAACATTATCAAAACAGTTTGCAATGTATTAATTCATTGAATCTGTATAGTCAAGGTGTCTTGAAACTGTCTGATTGACATTTGTATTTTAATAAAATAAAAGTAAATGAAAATAAATAAATAAATAAAACTTTCCTTGCAAGATAAAAATGTGTTTTTACAGTCTTATTTTTTAGAATTAAATTTTGCTCACATAGGTACCTACATTCTACTATTTAGTAAACAGGAAGACCTAAAAATTCAGAATTTGTATTTTTACCTAAACAGAAAATGTGCTCCATTTAATACTCTAGTGATGCTTATTATTCATTACTCTGGGTATTACGTCTTTTCACATGGTCATCCTAGTTATTATTCATTACTTCATGGGTGCCCCACCTGATCCATCTCCTTTTGTAATCAATGACGTGCATTTGTCATTGTCTGTATTTGATGAAAGGTGTTTTTGTAAGAATAAAAACACGTGTTTCAAGTTAAGATTCAATGTTTAACCTTGACAAAAGTATGTTGTGACTTAGTTTGTGAACGGAAAAAAGAAAAACTCTTTCACAGGACAGGAACTCCTTTATCACACTCCTGCCCCCTGCTGGTTGCGTTTGTCTTGTCACTTTTAGAATACCTAATGCTCACCTTCTTGAAAAAGTGAAATAGCAAAAGCTATAAATAGGGGACCAGAACATTTGAAGTGAAAAAAGAGTGAATTGAAATCATTTGTAGGGTTTATGACCTGCAAGCAATATGCATATAATGCAGGTACAATTGTCACACCATACTTATATCTGCTAACACATTGCATTTTAAACCTTATGTGTAAAATATAAGTAAGGTTTAATATAAGTAAGGTCGCTCTGAACACCTCCAGGTGATTGGACATCGGAACTGTAAGCTGAAGTTCTCCTAAATCTGTACTTATTAAGTTTATTCCGTATTTAGCAAAGTTAGCACAAGAAAAATTATAACTTCTTTTGCTCATTATTAAATATGGAAAAACCCTAATTAAAAAAAACCTAGAATAATATTAGAGGAAGACTAGTTGTACATTTACACTAAGAATGTTTGCACACTGTGTAATGAGAGTTTTGTCAAGAAAATATTTTTTCTTGTTTAATGTAGATTTGATAAAGTATTTCCTGTTTCAAGTGGGGCTGTATTTGCTGAATTAGGTCTCGTAATGTGGGTATAGGTATTTCTCTTCAGTGAGTATTTTATTGTACAGCAAGTTATTCACTTTTTAGTAAGTCAGTTTGTTAATAAAATTGTGGTAGACTATAATATTGGGAGCAGGTTGTAGGGGTTGCGGTTTGCTATACTGCAAGCCAGTGGAAAAGCCTGGCTTTTGAAAACATCCTCATTTTTTTCCAATAATGAAATTTGCAGTTGCCAGGTCTCTGAACAGTTGATCACATTTCCTGACCGTACTGGCACCTCTTGGACTGGTGGGAAGTATTTGAAATTCTTTGTCCAGTGGAATGAATAAAATATAAAAGTACTAATCAAACTAAAAAATGAATCCATGTACTAAGTGTCTGAATAGCTAAAAGCCCATCTTCAGTCTAAACTCTATTAAGAATTTTGAGAGTAAGAAAAAATTAAGAAGAGTTGTACTTTAAGAACATTAAACTATATATTTCTAAATGATATCCACTTTTTCTTGATGTTCAGCAGTTCATTAAGACATTGATTTGAAAGGAATAACCACCCTAACGGTTTTGAAGGTACCATGAAATGAAGAGTGACTGACAATCAGATTTTTCAATCTTTCAGCAGTAATATCCTTTGGGACATTTTCTCTTTGTGAATTTTGACACATGTCCAATTATATTGTAGGTTACAATGTCATTGTAAAGATTCCCACAGGAGCCACAAACATTGAAATTCTTCAGCACAGCCATACTGGAAAACCCGAAGATGACAATTACCTTGGTAAGCACTTTCAGTCAACAGCAGTGTGTGTGCATTCTTTTTTTATGGAGGTCCCTGGCTGGTGTCAGTTCTTAGAAGACAGTGTGAATCCGGGGAGCAGACAGCTCCTGTTTCTACAGCTTAGATTGGACCTTATGTTCTTCTAAAGCTGTACAAGATATAGCCTTTAAAAGAAACAATATGAAATTCTGAAAGCACTGTCAGTGTTTTCCTTGAAGAGTAAGCCAAAGGTTATGTTTATTTAAAGTTGCATGTATATTTAGAATAAAATTTTTTTTCAAAATATTTTATATTAATTTTAATGAGAAAGAAATAGCAAAGAGCAGTTTCAAAACAGGGTGGTAGGACAGTTACAATAATTAATGCATTGCATATTGTTGTCTTCCTAGTACTTATTCACAGTACAAGATGCAGACATGATATCTTGTCCAAGCACTATTAGTACAGATCTTTCTTTTCATTGAACCAAGAGAAAGTAGTTACTATTTTATCTGTCTGTCTGTCTATCTATCTATCTATCTATCTATCTATCTATCTATCTATCTATCTATCTATCATCTGTCTGTCTGTCTGTCTGTCTGTCTCTATCATTAAGCTTCTCTTCTAAAATTCTCTTTTGATTTTATACTAATTAAAGAATTCTTTGGGGCTAGATGGTTTGAATAATGTCCTACTTCCACATCACAAGTATTAAAATAAAGCTTTGAAAAAGCTCTCACATTAAAGAGAAATATGGTTTCATAGTTATAGATGTAAGTAAATATAGTCAGTGTATTCTGTATTTTAGCAATTCCTGAAGTCTAGGCTCAGTTTATGAGAAATTAGCTTTCATGTTTAAAGAATTTCTGAAACATGAAAAAGAGAGTTTACCAAGCTTCCCTTTCTATCTGAGAGGTAACATAAGGATGGCTTCGCCTGTGCTTTACCAAACTGATGTCACTGGTGAGGTAGAGCTGCTATTGAGAAATTGTGTCTCACATTAGTGAGACAGAAGTGCGACATGCTGGCCCAAGTTATTGGCACTCATTAACCCTATTATGACCCTTTGCCTCAGGCATGTCTGGGCCGTATAAAGTCAAATGTAAGAAGGTCAGCCGCTCAGTAGGTACCAGCTTTCTTTTGGGGTTATTAAATACAGACGGAAGTAGACTGGGCTAGTGCTTATACAAACACCGTGAATGTACTGCTGACACTGGGGTGTTCACAGGAAAGTGGTTACTTCTGACCTGGGCATAGTGGTTGACGCCTGTCCTCTCAACAACCTGAAAGCTTTAGTTTCAAAGCTCAAGCTTAGCCTGGTAACAGGGAGACAGTGTTTTAAAAAAGGATGGAGGAATCAGCTCGGTGTGAAGGCTCTGTGTTCAAATCCACAGCACCCCCCAAAAGGGTAATTGTATGTTTTGACAGTCTCACTTCAGTGAGTACAAAAAAATCCAGAAAGAAGATCTGTATTAGATGTTTTGATTTATTACTTTTATATTGGACAATCTTAATTTCTGCAAACCGGGAAGAGAAGCAGGGCTTGAATAGAGAGGAAGTTAGGGGCATTATTCACATATATTTAACAGTGGTAGAGTGCCTCTTTATAAAAATATCCAGACATTTATTTAGAGAATGATGTAGTGGTTGAATGGCCTTGTAGAGTACTGGCTATAAAGTTAAAGCTTTGCATATTTTATTCAAAGATAAGCGTGAATGAATGGAATGTTTTATAGTGGTCCTTTCCTCCCCTGAAGATCAGGGTTGACTTAGATGGCATGTGTGCTGGAACTGTCATTTCTGCTTGCCCTGCCACTTCCTGTGAGTCCCTCTTAAAGGGCCATGTCTCACCAAAGGGGACCCTCTCAAATAGAAAAGTACAGGTTGGGCTTATTTTAATACCTCTGACTATGTGCTGGTCTCTCTGTGCTTCCCAATTAGCTACCACCATATAGTACAACAAAGTTTATTTCCTTATCCTTAACTTACATCCTTTAAATTCAAAGAGTGATTTCAATTTAAGAAGGTAAATTCAGATTTTCTCTACTGTTGCCTGACTTTATTATTTCATGGGAAATACTTGATCCTTTTACAGCATTATCTGATGCTCAGGGGAATTTTCTTTTGAATGGAAATTATTTTGTAAGTATGTCAAAGAAAGAGATCAACATACAAGGGACTACTTTTGAGTACAGTGGATCAAACCACACAGTGGAAAGAATTAACAGCACTGATCGACTGGAAGAAGAGCTTGTTTTACAGGTAAGATTTCTGTAGACTTTAATAAGACTTAACTTTACCAGTAAGCTATACTGGCTAAGCGCTCAGCATTTATGATGAAATGTAAAAATGCCATTTTAGGAATGTATGCTTTATAAATTAATTGTATGTCCCTTTGTATTTTTATTGAGGTGTTATGTGTGGGTAAAGTATACAATCCTGATGTGCGCTATTCCTTCAATGTCCCGGTGGAGGAAAGGACAGACCCATTCACGTGGGACCCCTACGGCCCCTGGCAAGACTGCACCAAAATGTGTCAAGGTAGCCTGGTATTGAATAAAGGAGGCAACAGTGTTGCCCGGCGCGCTGGCAGGGTCGGGTGCCCCGAGTCAGCTGCTCTGCAGCCCTCCTCTCTGTCCCTGAGTCGCATGGGCATGCGGGCTGGCGTTTTCCTCCTGCCTACTGTTCTCCTCGCTCTCTTTTTTCTGTCTTACACTTCACAGTCCTATCTAACCACACTTTTTAACAGTCTCCATTACTTCTGATTCCCTTTTCTGGTTCTCGAGCTCTTTATTTGCAGCTGTGAAAATCTCTCCGCCCTGCCTCCTGCTTCCCGCTCAGTTGTTCGCGCTCTAACCTGCCCGCATTCACCTGTCCCTGCAGCCTGTCTGTCCCCCTCTGAATGCTGAGCTATCAAATTTTATTTCCCTTCTCTGGCCACAAGAAAATGTATTCGTGCTGAGGGCCTGAAGCCCTGTGGAAGTAGAGAGGGCACGGATGGTGCGGGGAGATGGGCAGCGGGGGAAGAGCGGGAGCTGTGCAGTCCTCCAGGGGCAACTTTGCAGAGGGGCTGCCGCACTTCAGACTCTTAGTAACACCCCCGTTCTGTGTTCAGGTTTTAAAGTCTAGTGGTTGCCCTGAAGCAAGTAGAAATCTTATTATAAAACAGTAAGTCTGAGATGAGTGCTTCAAAGATGGAGGTAGGAGGTTGGGGAAGGTCCTGGGAAATTTGTACAGGATGGAAAGTGGTTTCCACAAAGGGTAGAAAAAGGCTTGTGCAGAACGAGGAGCAGGGTGTGAGAGCGAGGGGGCTCGGCTCCTGCGGGACAGGGCTTCTGAGAAGGAGGCCCGAGAGGCCGGCAGGTGCCGAGAGCCCAGGGTCAGGCTCAGCGCTGCGGTGGGGCCCGGGCCCTGTGTCACTGGAGGCACAGCCCTGCCGTGCTGCAACAGTGCTGCCCAGAACACAGTGGGACAAGTGCGCCTGGACAGGTGTCCCTCGACAGCACCAGTCAGTGGGGATAAATGTCCAGGAGGGGAGGGGGTGAGGGAGAAGGGGTGTGAGGCCCTGGTGCTCCTCGCAGGAGGCCTGAGTGTGGGGAGTGGGGCAGCAGAGCCCTGCAGCAGGAGAATGCCCCAGCACGGCTGCTCCCAAGAAGGTTCCAGAACAGTGTGTGTGTGTGTGTGTGGGGTTCATCCCCTAGAGCTCCCTTAATCTCCTGGGGAAGCGGCAAGGACTTGTCAGGCAAGGACTTACCACACTGTGTACCTTCTGTTCCCTTTCTTGTGTGACATTCTGGATTCTCCTAAAATTTAATTCTCACTGTTTTGTTTGCTTTTTTATGTGCTCTTTTGTATACTCCAAGTCATCAGTCCTCAAGCACATTTGTCAGAGCTAGAGAGTTTTGTCTAAGGGCATCCAACCATGTTCTTGATCAGTTTTAATTTTCCTTCCCTCTGTCTTCCTCCACAACCCTCTTTTCTGTCATGCTAGTTTATTTGGGTATTATGTGACTGTCACTTGGAGACTTCCCTCCATTGTCGCCTGGGGAGCCTCTGTTGGTTTCCTTGTTTCCTACATCCCGTCAGTTCTTCCTTGAATTTCTTCCCTTCTTGGTGAACCGTATTCCTTAGTACTGTACTAAGAACATTTTCGTCTCTGAAAATATCACCGTTCTATGCTCATACTTGTCAGATACCTGCAAGGTATAAAATTTCTGAAATAGAATATTTCCTTTGAAGCTTATTTTCTGGCTTGTAGTTCTCCCCACTTCTCAGCCTCCTGTATTGGAAAGTTGCATTTTCTACTCGTGAGTTTTGTGAATCTTCTCCTTAATTTTAGTGGCTGAAATGTGAGGACATTCTCCTTTCTCTCTGTCTCTTTCTCTCTAAGTATTTGTACAAAGTCTCACTGCGCAGCTCAGACTTGTAGGGATCCTCCTGTTTTGAGCCTGCCCAGTGCCACCACATCTGCTCTCAGTGGCTGGCTCAGCGTGCCTGGAGCAGGGCCAGTGTGGCCTGTGGTGCTCGGGATCGAACCGTGGTCCCTGTGCTTGCCTAAGCAGGCATTTAGTCCACTGAACTATCTTGCCAGCCCCATTTTACTTTGAGGATGTGCATTTATTTATACCAGTTTTCTTATGTAATTATGATATCATTCTAATTTGGAACTGTTTATGATTATTTGTTTTGAGGAATTTTATTGCATTGTTTTTATGATTTCCACATTGTAATTCTTTTATCTTCCTGAGATTTGCATTATTGTTTTGTCTCTTAAAGCAAGTCCACATTTTCCATTTTATTAATTTATTAATGTTTATTCTTGTCATGGCTTTCTTATGTTTCATGGATCTAGTATTATCTACTCTGAGGTTATTCATCATAATTTAAGGTTTTCTTTGATCTGCTCATTTCTATTTGTTCATCTTAGTCTATTTTGTTTTGCCTCTCTTGAGCTTTTTTGTATTAGAACTTTTCTTCAAATGTCTTCGAATCTTTTGTATCTGTTCATGCTTAAGCAACTGTGGGGCTGGGGACATAGCTTGGTGGCATAAGTGCCTGTCTGGCAAGTGCGAGGACCCAGGTTCGAGCCTCAGTACCACATGCCATGCTGACCCTGGAACTCAGGGCGTGCCGTGCTGGCCCCAGACTCAGATGTGGTGTCACATGCCCATAATCACCGTGCTCAGGAGGTTGAGACAGGATAATCACTACAAGCTGTGTAGAGAGACCCTGTACCAATCAATCGATCAATAGTTAAAAAAGTTTTTTTTTAAAAGAAATTCTGAATTGCTAACTGCAGGTCCTCTGCGAGCCAGACCTGTTAACCAGGAACTTCAGTCTAGTGTAATTGAGTCTTTGTGTGGTTCTTAAACAGGTCACTGGGGAGAAGCCCAGGTGCTGTTGAAAGGGACCATTTTTCTTGGACTCAGTAGTGCCCTGAGAGGTGTTGTTTTGTCTTTTAACTCCTGGTGGGGTCAGCAAACACCAGAAGCTGCCTTGGAGCCAGAGGGGATGCAGAGAGGTGGGATGGGCGGGGATGCCCTCACTCAGCTTAGAAAAGCATCACCATGTCAGTCCAGCGTGCCTCGACTTCCCCGCTTTTTGTCTTGCTGCTTTAGGTTCTTTCCTAGGACTGAGGTGTCCACCACCAGCGTAGTCCATGAAATGAGCTGCGAGTACAGATGACACACTGGCTTCTAAAGATAAATACGAAGAATAGCATGAAACGTGTTACTAGTACTTTTTATATTATTCTTGGAAATCGATATAAAATAGGATCTGGGGTTAAGCATAAATTAAATTAATTTCACTTGTATCATTTTGCCTTTTACTATGCCTACAAGAAAATGCTAACGTTGTATCAGATGATTCACCTTAACTGTTATCAAGCAGGGCCACTTTTGGCTGGAAGGGTAGTGGCTTAAGAGTTCCTCAGAAATACTTTCTTATTAATTCTCCGTTTTCTTCAGGGCTGCCTCCCACATATCCGCCTCTTCAAAGGAATCTGGTATTTTTGATTCCTGAGTTTTTCTTGGATTTTGTGGCAAGAATTCTCCCCTTTCCCCTGCCACAGGCTCAGGCTTCGTGTGCTTGGCTCTGTAAGTCGTGAGTCCCACGGTTCCTACTCAGGCTGTCCTTTTCTTGTCTACCTGGTCTCCCTGTTCTATATTTTTATTTCAGATATATGCCTTTTAAAGTGCTTTAGAGTTATTTTAAGGGATGTTTGGGAAAGATGAGAGATAAGCACGCATGTTCATGTTTAGTTAGCTGGAGATGCCAAGTTGAGCCTTGGGAAGGCAGGAGCATGACATCTTCAGTCCTTAATCCCTTTCTGGCTCCTCGCTGCAGAAAGTGTGAGTTCACGCTGCTGCACCTTCGCACGACTGCGTCTCGTGGTTTGCTTCGCTGTATATGCAGTACATACGAATGACCTCTGAATTTCGGTGCTTTAGACACAGGTTTATTTCTTGCTCATTCTGTGTTTCGCAGATTAGCTATGGCTCTGCCCTCACTTGGTACCCGTGTCTACCTCCTTTTAAAAAATAATTTACAGACTTAGTTTATAGGAGTTTTAAATTTATTGGAAAATCAAACAGAAAATGCAGAAAATTTTAATGTTCCCTCTCCCCCACCCCATATTCTATACATGCTAATGTCTTGTCTCTGGTGGGCGTGTGTGTGAACAGTGAGGTGATTTTGCTTTTTTGTCAACTGAAGCCTGTGCTCTTATTGAGCCTCACACTTCGTGTTGGAAATTCTATAGATTTTGACCAATGTACACTGACCTATTCCTATCATTGCAGTAGTAAAGAGGTTTCATCACCCTAGAAATCCCCTTGTATTTTGCTTCTACCCGAACCTCCCCTTGGTCTTATCAGTGCCTTTTTAATTCATGATTCCAGGCTGCAGATAAACCCTCCCTGAGAAATGCCACTCTACAGACAGAGAGAAAAGAGAACACACACTAGCTGGAATTGCAGCAGGTTTCATCTCCTCTGCCATGTGGCAGAAGTCTGATACCAGCAGACTGGGAATGTTCTTGTCACTGAGAGTTACGGTGACACTGCAGGATGGAGAGGCAGGCCATTTTCTTTCAGGGAAAGGGAAAGCAAATAACGCAGAGCAGTGATACGCACCGTCAGCGGGTGCGGCAGCCCCCGCCTCGCCCCTGTCCTGCAGGTCTCTCCCCACGCTGCCCATTCCTAGCTGTGATGCATTTCTTTCTACTCTGTGCCTGTCCTGCCTTCCTTTCATCTTCTCACTAAGCAAACTTGTCATTCATTCAGGACTTAGCTTACTCATGCTAAAAAGTAATTCCTGCCTAGATTAACATACTAGTTTATGCAGATTGAGGCCATGAAAAGCTTTGCTTCCTTTAAGCTGTCATCAGAATTAAATGATTGTGGATCCTCCACTGACTTGAATTTTTCTTTCACTTTCAATTTCTGTGTGACTTTGGCCAAGGTCTTCATAGAAGAAAAGTCATCTGTGTACGCAAGAGTGATCATGTGGCGGTGTCTGATCGAAGCTGTGAGCACTTGCCACTTCCGTTGTTTGTAACTGAAAAGTGCAATACAGACTGTGAACTAAGGTAAGGGAGAAGCAAGGCGAGGTGTGACCATCAGGCAGTAGACCTGACTAATAGTGACACAGGCGGGAATCGCTTCGCATGGTGCACGACAGAGTGGGGGAGCTGTTGACACCTGTCATCTGCCCCTGCGTGGTGAAAGTCCAGGCTCACTAATTTGCGATGAGACTCAGTAACTAACTTGAACTTTTAGTCACAGCATTAGCTAAATGTCAGATTATAGTTCTCCAGAGTTTGCACAGGGGATGGAAGCAATTTTGCCTATAAAATCAGTATAGGTACACAAGGAGCTGAAAGCGATGGTTTCAAGATCTGAAATTAAAAAAAAAAAAAAAAAAAACAATATTATGATGATGTGATTCCCATTGAAGGTATCCCCGGTATGCTGAGGTTTGAGCACTGGGGAGCATGCACATTGATTTGCCTGCTGTTTCAGTATTTCGTTCATCAGCTGTTAAGGGCATGGTCCTGGATCGTGGCTGCAGAGTTTGCGCATCCAGCCCAGACTTCTTGTCTTTCTGTGTGTGCCATTAGTGGTAGCCTGGTGCCAAGGACAGTAACTCCGTTGTCCAGTTCATGTGTCTTTGCATTGTCATAGTGATGTTCAACATCCAAGGATGGTCTGATCCTCTTGTGCTCAGCAAAGAATTAAAGTCTATTGCTGGGCTCTACTTGGGCTAATCTGACTCCAAGCAGTATTTTTGCTTGTGGAATCATGTTGTCACTCCAAGCATATGTATGCACTTATTTATTTACATATTATTAATTATTTATTGAGGTGGGGTCTCACTGTGTAGCACAGACTAACCGTGAATTTACAACAATCCTCCTGCCTCCACCTCCTGAGTGCTGGGGTTACAGGTGTGTACTGTCATGCCCAGCTCGTCCAAACGTATTTAAGTGGAGATTACCTATGTATTAAGAAAGATAAATATACTTTACAGAACTGTTATACCAACATTTAAAAGCTGTTTCTGTATTGATTAGACTCCCAGACATTCCATGTCCAGATACCAAATCTGGAGGGGTTTGTATGAGGAGAGACTCCCCGACTGACAGGCAGATCTGTGCAGATGTGGGCTCAGTCACTCCGTAGTGCTCATCTAAACAGCTGTCTGCAAAGGCTTGGAGAGAAAGAGGAGCTCCTTGAAAATATATCCAACACTGTCACCAGAAGTCAGCTTGAGTGAGTGGGCCCCTCTGTCCACCATGGCTGGACCAGTTCCATCTTTATGTGAGCAACTAACATTTTATTTAGAAGAAAGTCAGACTCCTGACAAAAATTCAATTGTTTATGCCACTGGACAATCAAATCTGTGGGTCTCATTTTCTCACGCATGAAAGTTTGAGCTCTCCAGATTCTAAGAACTTGTTAGTCTCCGCATCGGTGGTACATTGGTTGTTGTAGGTAGGGTCCTGGCTGTCAGCTCCAAGAATTTTAAAACTTGAATCAAATGCCTGAGCCTTGCTGAACCTTTTCATTCGTTTGTGTTCACGACAGCGCCCCCTGGTGTTCATGTCTTCTCTACTAGGTGGCACATCATTGGCAGAAGTGACTGCTCTGTGCACTGTGGCCTGGGACACAGGACCTTGGATATCCACTGCATGAAGTATTCTCACAGAGGACAGCCTGTCCCAGTAGAGGACCACTTCTGCAGTGACCAACCGAAGCCCTCTACCAGAGAATCATGCCACGGTGACTGTGTCTTAATAAGATGGCATTATTCAGAGTGGTCCCAGGTGCATTGAAACACTGCTGAAGATTAAGTTTCTGACCTTTTTCTAATTCAACATTTATATTTTTCTAAACTTTACTTTTTGAAGTTTCTCTGGCTTGAGCCAAAATATATAATAGATATTGTGAAGTAGAAATAGTTCAAAGGAAATAGGAGTGGGAGGGAAGGGATGGGGAGGAAAAAAAGAAAGGATAAGATGGAAAGAAAGCTTTTTAAATAAGGAGGGGAAGAGGGGAATGGGGGGAAAAAAGGAACTAAGATATCTCAAGTCTCCTGTGATGAATGTGATCCATCATTTCTAAATTATACCAATAATCTTAATTTGAAAACTTCAGCTTGTTCTTCCATTTCTAAAAGTAACCTCTTCTTGTTTTGTTTTGCTTTATTTTGTTTTTGAATCAGTGTTCCAGAAGTTGTGGAGGAGGGGAGAAGTCCCGACAGTCTTTCTGTGTGAATAACTTCGGCCACCGTCTTGCCGACAGAGAATGTCAGCAGCTTCCCCGAGAGACGCTGGAGAGTTGCAATGAGTTTTCCTGTCCTGGTTGGGCTACGAGTGAGTGGAGTGAGGTAACATTAAACACACGAGGCATAGAGTTATTGTCATCAGTTAGAAAAGCTTCACAGTAGCATTTAAAAATTTCAGTTTATCATTTTACAAACAATTTTATTCCAGAAGCAATAGAAGCATAAAAATAGTACATCCTTAAACTATTCAGTTATCAGGCTAGAAATGACCTTTTCTCATTTTTTAACCTAAATAATTTTTAACCTAGCCATTTGTATGAGAATGTGTTAGTGCCCCTGGCAGCCTGGGATATGTAATTATTTAAGCTTAAGTTTTGCATCTTTGTTTCTAGGACAAATGAATATTCCAGTGGGGCTCGGCAACAGAAATTTGAGGTGGCCGGGGCTGCTCAGTGCGTGACCCTAGAGGGGTAGAGGAAATCATGCAGGAGTGGCTTCCCCTGCATTTTAATCCGCAGATGGACCGTCTCATCGTTTGTAACACATTTGTGCTGATTTCTCAGTGTCTTGTGACATGCGGAAAAGGAACAAAGCAGAGGCAGGTGTGGTGTCAGCTGGGCAGGGATCGCCTGGGCGATGCGTTCTGCAATCCAAGCACCAAACCCGAATCTCTGAGTCCATGCGAACTTCATTCGTGTGCGTCTTGGCAGGTCGGCCCGTGGGGCTCTGTGAGTATGCGATGCAGTTCTTTTCATTCTCTCTGTCTTCACAGAATGGCAGGGAAGGCGGAGTATATTAGCTGCTTGCTCCGTGAATTATGGGTTGGTGCATTAGAAATACCCCCCTGAAATATGAGCCTTTACCTGCAGGATTTCGACACTCAGGCTAATGTTGCTGTGGTGAATATTTTATCTTTGCTTGTGAATTCACCGTAGCTGACAAAAATGCTGTATAAATCTTGTTTTCGTCGGTTTTGATTAAACTATAAATATTTTCGTGTCTGGCATTTACCCTGGTATTTTTACTGTACTGGTATAAGAATTGTGTAGTTGGGGGCCGGGGAGGTGGCTCAGTGAAATAAGCACTTCCCTGGCAAGTGCAAGGGCCTGAGTTCAATCCCCGGTTCTGGAAAAAAAAAAAAAAAAAAAAAAAGAATTGTGTAGTTGTTTCACCAGCCAGGAGTTAGCAACCTGCAGGGTGAGCAGGGGTCGGGCTGGCCTAGGGCGGGTAGCTCATGACCTCAGACTGAAACCCAAGCCCCAGTTCGCCCTCCCTTTTTAAAGGTATATGCATCAGGTGTGACTGCGTAGTCATTAAGAAGAAGAAAGTCCCTGTGACTCTGCAAACGATGGCTCTTCCGATCTGTGTTTTTCTTGCAGTGCTCAGCCACGTGTGGCCATGGGTATCAGATGCGGGCTGTCCAGTGTGTCAGTGAGCTGCTCAGCACAGTGGTAGATGACACAGAGTGCCAGGCAGCCCAGCACCCTGGGGATAGGCAGGTAAGGGGCCTTGGCACAGTCTAGAGGCAAGGTATTTAGGGTGACATGTTCAGATCATTCCATGTGTGCTTTTCCCACTTTAATTCATACACTTAAAAATGTGTATGTGAGATGTGATGGTTACGATTTTTGGATTTGCTAGGCGTTTTATTGCATTATGATGAAATATTATACCCCTTCTCTGCCATTCGATAATTTATATATTCCCATTTTCTTAACTGTACAAGAAGCGTATTGTTTTTTATTATGAATGATGACTCCTTGCTTTGATGGTAGGGTTTTGTGTTCCTTCAAAAGTAGGGACTTAAGATTCAGAATCTCACTTTCTATGACTAGCATATAGCAGTGCTTATGCATTAGAAATAAAAGACATTTAGATCATCTGTGTGCAGCTGTTGGTGAATGACGCGCGTGAGCAGTGGCCTGAAGCCTTAGATTTTACACAGATCAACGTGGCAGTGAACTGTTATATTTTCCTTTGGAGCAGGACTGTGTAGTTACACCGTGCCTCACTACCTCTAACGTTGGGGCCACAGCCTTACCAGCTCTTCCCACGGCGAAGGGTGCGCAGTGGCGGCACGGATCGTGGACCCCAGTAAGTGAATTCGCTTAAACACTTCCACTGCTTCTGCGGAGGCTTTGAGACCTCACCATAATAGCTCCCCAGACCTCCTAAGGTGGGCATTGACTCCAAGGTAATTTGAGGGTATGGATGGAGGATAGGATTTAGAATTAGGTAAGCTAATAGCTAAATCATGCTTTGCCACCTAAGAGCTGTTGTCTCTGAGCAGGACATTTACATCTTCAGGACCTATTTTCTAAAGTACAAAATGAAGATAATAATACAGTTCTGTCATCTGTAGTTATGAGAAACAGATGGGGAACCAGGCATTTGCTAACCTTAAGCTACACGTATTGCTGCTCTGAGCTGGAAGCTTTAATGTTTTGTTTTACTCTTATATTTTATTTATGGGGTCATAGATATTCTATTACTTGAGTTTTTAAAATATTTTTAATGATAAGATTCTTGTACACAAAATGTTTTCAGTGCCCTTAATATTAAAGGGGCTGGGGAGAATTCAGTCCCTGATACTGAAAAAAATATTGATATATAAGCATTATTTCAAATCAATATTTTCATTACATTATTATGTCAGCTTTGTGAAATTTGCTGTCTAAACTCGAATATGCATTGGTCCACCAGTGCCTGACTCATGCATGATGCTGGGTGATAGTATTTATAATTTACGAGAGGATATTTTAGAAATGTCACAGCTCTCAGGAGAAAAGCACTTGGTAACACCTCAAATGTCTTGATTTTTCAAGTGCTCCGTGTCTTGTGGAAGAGGCACCCAGGCGCGCTACGTAAGCTGTCGCGATGCCCACGACGCGGCCGCAGACGCGACCTACTGTGCGCCCTGGCCCAGGCCTGCCGAAGTGCAGGCCTGCTTCAGCCCTTGTGGAGAATGGCAAGCGGGAAGCTGGTCACCTGTAAGTTTTTTCTTGAAAAATTGCAAAAATTTAAATATAATATTTGAAAATTCATACCACGTAATACATTGTAAATGCTGCCTGCGTTTCCGACCAGTGCTCAGCTTCCTGTGGCCGTGGAAAAGCGAGCAGACGCGTTTTGTGCGCGAGCTACCACCAGCCCGTGGACGAGGGCTTCTGTGACCCTGAGCTGCGCCCCGCGGCCCAGCAGGACTGCGCCCTGGCCGCCTGCCCGCCCGCCTACGCCCCCTTCCCGAGGGCCTCGGAGCAGCCCGACCACTTGCCCGGCGGGGGCTCTCCGCTGACTCACAGGCCTGAAGATGCGGGGAGCCATCCGGCCGCCGGAGGAAACCAGTGGAGAACGGGGCCGTGGGGCGCAGTAAGACGCTTTTAGAGTTATGTGCATTCTGTGCAGTTTTTCTCTTTTTTATGTATTTGGTACAGGGTCTCGCTGCGCAGCTCAGACTTGTAGTGATCCTCCTGTTTTCATCCTTCCCAGCGCTGGGGTTACAGGCATATGCCACCACTCTGTGCCTTTTTAGTATAGCCTTTTAAAAGATACATGGAAGACATGAAGTCAAATACCTTCAACACTTAATTTATCTGATGACCAGTAGCTTAAATCTTAAAAGGATTAAGCATGTTTGATGCCGATTAAGAATCTCCAGAATTCTTATTGAATTATACATTAACATGATATCATGATTACAGAAGAATGCACTTAAAAAACAATCTGATTAGATTGTTAATAAAAACAAGGGAAAACCTTTTGGGAAGTAAGACTACTTAGTTCATGAAAATTAATACTGTGAGGGCTACGGGGCTAGGCTGGGGGGATTAGGCTAAGCACCTTCCTGCCAAGGGGAAGGACCCAGGTTCAGTTCTTGGTAGTACATGCCATGCTGGCCCCAGGTGCCAAGCTGGCCACTAGAGCTGGGCTGGGTGGCGCAGTCCAGTGCTGGGGAGGCTGAGACAGGAGGATCACTACAAGTCCAAGATGCATAGTGAGATCCTGTACCAAATAAATAAATGAATGAATGAATGACTTTTTTAAAAAAGAAAGATACTATTATGATAACAATAGAAAAGGTACAGTTGCTCCTATTTTATGTGCAATTAGTGAGGAAAATAATAAGAAAAGCACCAAAGTAAAAGTTAAGAAAAAGAACACAACTTTGTATTTTTATTTCTTCACAGTGAGATCATAAAACTTTAATTCCTTTTTCCTTATATGGTATTCAAAATGAGGGTCAAGAGCTATTCCTAGAACAATGTAGAGATTTATCTTAACTTCTTTGAATTCTAGGAAGGCCGTTATAAACTCAGTATTCTGGCAGATTTGCTTGATTGCAGCTGTGATTCCAGGGGGGACGACCTTAGCGCTGGATGTGCTCCGGGCTGGGTTTCCCGCCGTGTTCCCCGCGGCATGCAGGCTGCAGCTGTGTCTCCCTGTGCTCTCTCCCTGCCAGTGCTCTCACAGCTGTGCCGGGGGTCTTCAGCACAGGGTCGTGGTCTGCCAGGATGGAAATGGACAGAGCGCCGACTTCTGTGACACGGCCTCGAAACCACCAGAGTTCAAGCACTGCAATTTGGGCCCCTGTCCTCGCTGGAACTATGGAAGCTGGGGAGAAGTAAGCCACAGTGTCCGCTGGATTGGTTGTGGAGATAGTTCCATGTCTTGAGCACTTATGTCACTGAGTACACTTGGATAGTACTTCACTACACTGTATTAGAAGAGCTCTTTTCTTCAACTGAATGATTAAAAACATGCTTTTTTATTTTTTTGTCTTTTCGAGACAGGGTCTCACTGCAGTTCAGGCTGGCCTTAAGCTCACTTTGTAGCTCAGGCTGGTCTCGAACTCACCAACAATCCTCCTGCCTCAGCCTCCTGAGTGCTGGGATTACAGGCATGTGCCACCACGCCCAGCTCAAAACCATGCTATTTTAATAGATATTCTTTTCATGATGTAAGCCAATCTCTCACCCATGATAGAAAGTGTATATTCTGAACTCTGGAACAAGACCTGATGTCCAAACTAATATATAGCCTTGTAAAATTTACATTTCTTAGAAATTGAGTGGATAGAAACATAGAAAAAGGTTGATACTTAGGCCATGTTTCATCCTATTGCTAAATTGTTCATTTAGTGAATCTTTTCCTTTAAGTCAGACAGCTGTAGATACCGGAAATACAATTTCAAAAATGGTCCCTTTAAGCTGGCCATGGTGGTGCACGCTTGTAATTCAGTGCTTGGGTGAGAAGAGGCAGAATTGTGAGATTGAGCCCCTCCTGGGCTCGATCCTTACCAAGACCCTATCTCAAAATAAAAAGAAGTAAAGCTGTAGTTGAATCTCCAGTACCAGTAAAAAAAAAAAAAAAAAAAAAAAAAAGTTACTGTGAATATTATCCCCACTCATATTTTGGATAGATAGAATAGGAACAAATATGTATTTTAATTTATAGGTCATATACTTTGTTTAGCCAAATGATTTTCTTAATGGTTTTATACACAATTTCTCCTTACAGAAAATTTGGAAGTAATTTTTAATAGGTACACTTTTGACGAGGTTCTAAGAAACACCAGAAGCATCTTAGAAATGGACTAATGTTTTCCAAAATTAAAGCTACTCCATTATTTCTGAATTGATGTTCCCTGGGCCTGCCATGATGGCCCTGCCCCTGGGGCTCACTGAGATGGCAGTTGAGACTGGGCGTGGTGGTGCGCACCTGCAATCCCGGCTCTTGGGAGGCTGTAAACAGGTGGATCACTAGGAGTCTGATCTAGTAGGCCCTGAACACCCTGAAGACCCTTCCCTAAAATACAGAAAAAAAAAAAACTTTTATTGTCTTAGGGAGTTTCGTGCTGAATTCTTGTCCTCTGTGGGTTGTGTGATCAGATTCACAGTACACGTCAACTTGCTGCCCACTGTTTTCATGTAATATGGACTCAGTGACTTCATTTCTATCAGCTCTTACAAATGCACTGTGATCCATTGATTAGATAGCATACATTATAAAATTGATACTAGTAAAATTAATTTGTGTCTGGCTTACCCTACTAACATTGTCATATAGATTTTTGATACCTTATTCAAATATTACACCATATCAATTTTTAAAATGTCAATTTTTAAATCGTGGCTTCAAAACTTTTGATTTTTGAACTAGGGAATGTGATTAGCATCCAAAAAAAAAAAAAAATCATTGGGAACTTGAGCACTGCTAATTGTACTCAGACACTGACTAAAGCAGCAATGTGGTCTTTCGAAAGCCTTGTAACTTTGAATTTTCCTGTTCTTATTTTTAGTGTACACAAACATGTGGAGGAGGAATAAAGTCAAGATTTGTAGTGTGCCAGTTCCCCAATGGCCAGGTGTCACAGGAGCACAGCTGTGAGGTGCTAAACAAGCCGCCTAGTGTGACACAGTGCCACGTGCATGCCTGCCCTGGTCATGTGGCGTGGCATCGGGGACCGTGGAAATCGGTACGATAGCGTTCTCCATCTTCTCTTTTGTCGCTTTATTTTACTACATCTCTTTCACCTTAATTTTCTCTCTTTATAAAGTGGGAAAACCACACACTATATCTTCTCCAGTTTTTGTTAAAAGCAAACCACTAGCCACCTTAGCTTGTGTTATTGAACATGATACGTTGAGAACTACATTCAAATACTGTAACATATGTTTTTATGTGTATTTATTTTTATTTGTGAATTTTGAACCCCCGTGCTATTCTAATAGAAATGTTTTCCCACATTCCGTCATTGGCTTGCCTTCTAATTAATCAGAAATGTCTTGCTATGTATATTTGTATGTAATGTCAACACTGCATGTAACAGTGGCAAAGGATTAGTAAGCTGTGTACTGTTCGAGCTTGTAACTGTGTGTGGCTTTCGTTTGTGTCCAGTAATTGATGCAGAAGCAAAAACCTCTTCTTTTATAACTTGTTTTTATCATTGTTAAATTTATTGTTTTGTTTGGAAATGTGAAAATATTATGTTGAAGAAAAGATAGGTTTACTTACATGAAGTAAATTGTTTACAGTTGGTTAAATACATCATGAGAGAGTATGGTTTATATAATTATATATATGAATATTGACTTTTTCCACTATGTGGATTTATTGTGTATAGCAATATTTTAATCTTCTGCAGTAATTTTTTGTAGCCAGACACAAAACTCAAACATTACTCATGAATAGTTTATTTTTCTCTGGTATTCTTCAAATATCCAAGCTTTGAGGAACAATTCATATAGAACTACACTGAAATTAGCATATTGATTACTTTTGTCTTTTAAAATCCAGAACAACAGAATGTTTTAGGTGAAAAACTGATTTGAGTCTATAATCTTTTTCATAACTAAATTTATAAAAGTAAGCAATTCTTTATTTGGAAAAAATTGTAACTTCCCTTCTACAACCCGTTCTCCATGCTTGCCGATGTTCTGAGCCAAATGAACTTTTACACTAAAATGTGTATCTCTTCATATCAGTTCATATGAACTTCAAGCCATGGCATGTGAAGTTCCGGCAAGGCTAAGATACACGTCTGTAGTCAGCGTTACTAATGACCTAAACAATAGAGCAATTCAGCTTCATTAGGAGAATTTTTAAAGTAGTAAAACTGCTGCTTCAGGAAAGTGTCTCTTTGTGGGGATTAATAAACAAAGAGAAATTTTGCTGATCCCTGTTCTATTTAATGAAGAACATAATGATGCTTTTTAAGCTTCAATTTATTTAAAGTGATAGCATATCAGAAGTAGAAATATTCTTTTTGCATCAGTTTTGATCCTTCATTTGATATTTTAAAATATTTTAAGGTGTGCTTACCATGGTGACAGTGCCACCATGGCATTATCGTGGTGCTCGTGCTCGGCACTTTTGTGTACCTGAATGATATCACAGGTGAAATGTCTGAGTTTTCATGGCAAAATAAATAATAAAGAAAAAAGCCCTGCCAATTATGAAAGGGTAAGACACAGTTCAAAATATCTTCATTGTTGCTGCATGTGTCTTCCAAAATCAGTTCTTGGGATAATTCAGTCTTTGCACTAGTAAAAAAAAAAAAAAACTGTAATATTTTTATTTTTTAATAAATTGAAAATGATGTTTTTAAAATCACAAAGAAATCTTTATATGAGGATGTTTACAAACTTATTTATTTACTTCACTACCTGTATATAGTACATATATATTGTCGGACCTCCCGAATTTCTTTTATCATATAAACACTATTTATTTGTTCAGTTAGCCTTTTATATTAAAAGGATTTAAGGGATCTGAAGTTTTATATCAAAAGCATATATCATCTTTTGCCTCTTTCAGGGTTGCCATATATTAACTAAACTTCAGAATAGCTGTAATCAACATACCAGATTGATATTTTTATTTTCAAAAGATCCTGTTCATTAAGTTAGAAATTTAAGAGGATATATGTGTGCATGTGTAGTTGTACAAATGAAACCTCTTTTCATTTTAAAGGAAAACAAAAACAGGAAGTACCAAATCACTTAAGATTAGGAAGATGTGAGAATGCACGTAATTTCTCTCCATGATGTGGGAAACCTTATTCTGTAATAACAGAAGAAATAAATCAATCTTGACCTATGCCTGTTAATTTAATTTCTGTACTTTTGTGATTATCAATGTGAGATAATTGTATTTTAACCCTTGTTTATTAATGATGTATGTTGCTTTGTGCTGTGCTTAATCCACATGTATGTTGTATTTTTATTTACTGAATCAACACCTAAAATATTTTAAGTCACCGATCAGATATTGTAATGAGTGCCTCCTTTCTCTTGGTGCTATCTTTCTTAATGAATTTGTTAATTTCTCTTATTAAACATTTAATTGCTGAATAGTGTATGTTTTCATAATTTTACATATCTGTAAGCTAATACTATTTTTCAGATAGTAATTTTGTTAAAGCTAACATTGGGACTTAAAAATGTAAGATTTATTATTTAGCTATTAATATTTAAATATGTATTTACATTTGTATATTATAAACAATGATTAAAAATAAGTGATGGACACAGTTTTACTTGGTAACTTAGAACAGATGTGCTTACGATCAAGGCAGTCTTTAAAAATGAGTAAGAGCTTCACTTTTCTATTTCATACATACAAAAGTATTTGAGCCATTCTCACAAATCCTCTTTATGCAAACATAATTTACATATTTTTTCCCTAGGTCCCCTGTAAGTAATTCATTTTCCTATATTTTATTTCTTCCCTATGTAGAATGAAATATTTGGTAGACAAATAATGTGCATTCTAGTAAGTTCTGAAGTAGATGACAAGCTAGCAAAAGTATAAAAATATTTTTTATTTTCTCCTTAAAGAACATTTTCTCACTAAATTTCTAATATGATACAATGGAATACAACAAAGCCACTTTCAGGAGTGAGCTTGTGGGGTCAGGACACACCCAGAAAGCCCCGAGTGTGTCTGTTAACAACTGTGATGCGAGAGCACCGAGGTCTCACGGGGCACAGGTGCCCAGACTGTGCCCCCAGGGCCCCTCGAGGCAGAAGGCAGGCGAGAAGTATGCCCGAGCAGCCCCGGACGAGGCCCTCTGCTGAAGTGCTGGAGGAAGCCGTTCTTTGTTTTGACTTTGTAAAGTGGACTGTTCTGTAAAAACGCTGACAGTCATTAGTCATTGTCTTAAGTTTGCAAAAACCACATATAAAGGTAGTGAGTCCATTGGAAATGAATTTTAAAACTGACACTGGAAATATTGATTATGTGTGGAAATTATTTATTATGCTTTCTGCCATATCCTTTTAAAGTACATTTGTTGATTTTCCTAAAAGTCATAAATAATTACTATATATTAAGCAGGATACCTAGTCCCTGGGAACAAACTAGACACAATTTTTACACACTGGGAGCTTGCTGTTAAGTGGTGAGTATATTAAATAAGTGAATGATTGTATTCCAAGGTGGGATTGTCATTTCAGCAACAATCATGAGGCTTATGGTACTGACGATTCATAATTATAGGCAATTAATTATAAAAAATTAATTACTAATGAAGATTGCATTTTTACTATAGAATAATTTTGCTGGTAAATCTTAGAAAACCTGAACTAGTAGGATGCATTGTATTGTAACTCAGCAGGAGATAAGCTTTTCTAGTTCTGCATTCAAAGAATTTAGATTCCCAGTATCCCCACCCCCCACCCCCAAAGAATAGCCTTCACGTGGGTGCAGTTATTTTCCTGCTCTGCCCCTGTGTGTGTGTGTGTGTGAGTGTGTGTGTATTTAGTACAGGGTCTCAGTGTGCAGCGTAGCGATCCCTCTGGTTTCAGCCTCCCCAGCACTGGGGTTGCAGGCATGCACCACCACACTGGACTGGGTCATTAGCTTAGCATGTTGGGGGTGGGGCTGGCATAGCATGTGGTGGCGAGAATTGAACCCGGTCCTTGCTCTTGCCTAAGCAGGCACTTAGTCCACTGAGCTATCTCGCCAGCCCCCATGTAAATTTTATGCAATGCCAGAAAGGAGACAATGAAAATATTTCTAAATAGACCTAGATAACGAGGGTCTAAAAATAATTTTAGAGGCACAGCTGGACCCTTCAGGTTTGAAGTGTGTGGTAGGGAAGTGTAAGTAGTTATCCTAGGCAACGTGGAAGAGAAACAAGCTGGATCTTGGGATGCTAAGTGACGTTAGGCTGTACACAGTAGTTAGAGCACGCAGTACCTCAACGGTCTTTCACCCTCAGTGGTGACACGTGCTTTTTTTTTTTCTTTATGTTTCTGTGTTAAGAAAAGAGAAGCGCCCACATGTCTGTTGTAATTCTTCAGTTTCTCCAAACACCCTGACTTAAGAATCTCTGGGGAGAAATTGTAAAATACTTCTAGAAGAAATTCATCTAAACATTTCACAGTATGGATGTACTGCATGATGAGATATTTATATGATACATAAACATGGTTGATATTAGAGTACTGAGATATCGCCAGATTTCTTAAAGAGATTTTGTGAGTAGTGTTGTTAGTTTGAAAAACTATATTTTATTTTTTACATAATTACCATAAGGCTATGTCTTGTTTGAGTTTTCTAGTCAATTGATTCCTAATTATATATTTCTGAAAATATTTTGAGCATGTGTTTTTATGTTTTATCATATTTGTACATTATATATACTAATATATAATTACCTGATTTATAGAAGATATAAAGATGAATTTTAAAGGGTAAATTATTTAATATCAATTTTTTTTGCAGTACTGGGGATTGAATTCAGAACCCTATGCTTGCCAGGCAATATAATTTTTATTTTAGGGCTCGTTAAAATTTTTTTCTATCATTTAATTACTCCTATAACCATCTCATTTCTAAAAGTGATAAAGTATGTTTTATTGGCTTTGAAAATCTTAGAGAATGGTTTTAAAAGCAGTTTATTTCAAAATGAAGTTTTAATAGTTTCCATAGTGAAAAAATAACTTAGAACAACACTATCTCCAGATCATAGTTTATCATTAGATGCTCCTGTCATATAATAGAAATTAGTTTTCAATCCAACATTCATTATTCAAAAATTGAATTTCCATTTCTGCAAATTTCCATTTTCATTGATGCCATTTTTATATCTTAAACACCTTTGAAGCTGAAGGTTTATTTATTTATTTATTTATTTTGCATTTTAGGGAAGGGTCTACAGGGCTTTCAGGGAAGGAGCTACTAGAAATTTCTACTTCAATGTTTTAAGACTTGCACTCAGCAAAAGTCATGGAGCATAAGCATTTTCAGACATTTCAAAATGTTCTCCATGTTAGGAGTTTCTGAAAGCAGCTTGTTTCTCATCTGCTGCTAAATTTCTCCTTTTCCTTAAAGGGTGGAGATTGGATATCACATTTGAAAAAAAGTCTCTTTTGCCTAGTGCTGAGTTAGTAATTCATCTGCGTCAGCTGACCACTGTTGATGAGCTTGAACATTATCGGCCGAACTGTCCACTTTCTTAAAAGTAAGGCACAAAGCGCCACCCCACACCAGCAGCTTCTCGAGGCTCTTCTCTGTGATAGTGTCCCGTGCACGCCCGCTGCAGTGAGCGCTGTGGGTTGTGGTGGGTACGCCGCGTGGGCTGGCATTGGTGGTGTCCCGTTGTGGAACCTCACGCATCCCACACGAGGCCTAAGTCAGGCTGGCGACCCAGGCTCCTCTAGACAAGGCTCACCGGCTTTATTCTGTTGCATAAAACAAACTACGAATAGGAATGCTTAAAATAATACTTCTGCTACTCTAGGAAACAACCTTGCTGCCTCTAGCTGGACTTCTCAAAGATTGACTTCAACCCTCACGTTCAGTAACTAAGCCCATGCATGTACAGAGCCAAGCTGGAATTCTGCATTTCGTTGCCCTATGCACTATTAACTGGTTGCGCTGTTCCGCCAGTAGTCAAATTAGTGAACTGCTAATTCACTTTATGCCTAAATCTAGTAGGATTTGTCTAGAAAGGTACTCGAAGATTACACCCTATAGTGATACAATCTTCAACGTATTAACACTAGCATCACAAGGATCACATTCTATAGCTATCTTTGTAAGAATTTAATGAAATACTGCCAATTTTTTAAAGACTGGTTGGCATGTGGCAGAGCAACTGTTTAACCAGGCCCCTCTAGACAAGGCTCACCGGCTTTATTCTGTTGCATAAAATTTTGCACTTGCAAATGATCCTCTAAAATGGTTCTGAGATTTCCTTGATCCTCTGGGATTCTGTTTTGGAACTGGACCCAGGAAAACTGGGAGAATTTAGAAGTAATTATGAAGGGAATAAAGCTGCCCCAAGTGGAACCGTCTTTTTGCTCAAGATTATTGAGAGTGAGCTGAGTGTGGTGGTGCACACCTGTAATTCCAGCACTCGGGAGGCAGAGGCAGGAGAATCGATGTAAGTTCAAGACCAGCCTTGGCTAAAAAGTGAGTTCAAGACTAGTCTGAAATAGGAAGACCCTGTCTGAAAAAAGACCAAAAAAAAAAAAAAAAAAAAAAAAAAAAAAAAAAAAAAAAAAAAAGATTATTGAGAGCAATATTGATTAAGCGCTAGGCTAAGAAATGTGGAAAGCCAAACAGGAAGGGAGACGGTATTCTTCTTATAGGATTCACAGGCAATAGGTATTAAAATTGCACACAAATAACAATAAGATAAAAAAAAGCATCACATGAACAGTGAGAAGTGTGCGTCCTCCTGGAGAAAGATGGAAGGTGGGCTTGGAAGAGCGGGCTTGGCCCATGGTGGGTGACTCAAATTTCAGTGGGAAAGGAGGTACCGGGTAGGAGACCTGGAGCTAGATTGTACAGATCAGAAAAAGGAATTCAATTTGGCTTGTTTATAATGACAGTGGGTTTGTGAGGCTGGTTTGTGAGACAGGGATCAGAGTGCATTGTGGGTCGGGACCACATCTCAAAGGGCCTATGTGCGATATGCTTCAAAAGATTTTTAAACAGCTATTCAGCAACTGTAGAAAAAGTATTGAATTTCTGGCGTAGAGGTCAGCTGCGTCTCAGATCAACTAGATGGGAATTCTCATGGTAAAATTTAAGCAAGCCAGTAGTGTGAAAGCAGGAGAAGCTGTGGAGAAGAAATTTGTGGTCGTTCTTGATCAAAGGGCGGGGAGCACCTGAAGATGGGAGGAGACACACAAGCCAGCATCTTGGCAACTTGTGGCTGTCAAGAGGATGAAGTTGAGAAAATCTCAATGGGGAACTTAGCGAGGCCTGGGCTCTGGAGAGGAGGCAGTGGGCAGTGAGTGAAAGAGGTGACTGGAGACAGCCGAGACTGCAGGCGCAGGGGGCCCTGTGGTGGTGACCAGCACGCTCCTTGTCCTGCCTAGAGGAATGTCATCTCCACTTCACCCAGAGGAATGTAGGAGTGTGCTGAGCTGTCACTGACATGGGCCTCCACCGTGCAGGTTAGGATAGGGGCTGTGAACTTAGAGTGCCTGCCTGGATTTGAGTAAGACATCGTATTTTTAGTGAATGACATCAGACGTAGTATTTAACATTTGTAAGGTTCCACTTTCTTGACATCACGTGGTAACTATCTAAAAGGATACAGTCAGGGTAAATAAAATGGAGCAGCACAAAAAGCACTTTCCATAGAACCTGTTGCATGAAGGTGAAGTCTGTTTGGTTACCCCTTGTCCAGTGAAAGTGTAGTCTTCGTCTTTAAGGATAAGAAAGCCCAAGTGTGACCCAGAAGGCTCGGAACATAGGAACTGAAACAATACCCACCTAGCAAATGATACTCTAGGATAAAACAGAAGCCAGAGCTGGAGAGATAGCTGAGTAGAATAAGTGCTTGCCTGGCAAGTGCAAAGTCCTGAGTTCAATCCTCAGCACCACACACACACACACATACACAAAAAAAAAAAAAAAAACAGAAGCCAACTTGGACTGAAGTTCAGTTTTTTCCTTTAAAGGTTTATGGAAATATACAGTTAACATCCAGCTAAGTTTCAAGTCATAAAGATACAGTGCAATGAATTTCCACAGGGGAACACGCATATGCAACTAGTACCTGAGCTAAGAACATCAGCACCCCAGAAATTGTTTCATACAACCCCCCAGTATTTTTAACCTCCCACATATTGCCCCCTTTTTAACATCAGATTCAATAAATAAGCTTGCATGCTATTGAGCTTTAGATGGGCAGAGCATAGTTTGTGAGAGTCACAGTAAATCTCCAATCTGAACATGTTGCATAGAGTTGTAGCTTCTCAGCCAGTACTGTATCAGATTTGAACATGAAATTATATGTAAGAGCAAATGAGTATGATTTTTAAAGATATTTTTTCTGCAGTTGACAGGCATTTGGAATTATTTTGAATTTGAGACTCGCAAGGCATACGTGTCTTTTGGTATCCATATATCTGTAGGCT
The DNA here is from genome assembly GCA_004027165.1 of Ctenomys sociabilis. Taxonomy (NCBI): domain Eukaryota; kingdom Metazoa; phylum Chordata; class Mammalia; order Rodentia; family Ctenomyidae; genus Ctenomys; species Ctenomys sociabilis. The sequence goes on from PVKA01001539.1 coordinate 119,886, forward strand.
ATAGAGACGGGTTAAACGTAGAATCCTACTATATGCGCATGTACTGTAAGATGGCTCTCTAAAGTAGTTTTATAGGGCAAGTGCATTCCCTGTATCCTAGTTGACACCTGATACTGCCAAGCTTTTGCAATTTAGTATTTCCATTGAGTTTATAGCGTTTCTTTGTGGTTTTAATGTACGTCTCTCTGATGGCTCCAGTGCTTTTCTATTTACATTTGTTTATTCCTGTGGGATAGGCTCCTCTGTGGAGTGAAATCCTTTCTTTAGCCGTATTCCAGTGGATACATAGGAGAGGCACAAACAAAACTAGCGGCTCCTGCGTGCAGCAAAGATTTATCTTGAAATTATTTTAGAGACTAACTTTGGAAGAGAAGTAAGTTGCTTCACACTGCAGATTTAATTAAGAAGAAAAGCTAGCTCTTCAGTTCCTAGCTCTTTTGTGAAAGGATGCAAAATCCTAGATTTCGAATCTTCATGGGCTTCCATTAGTGTATTCATTTAGTAGGTGCTTGCGTGGCAGTCACTGTGTGCCAGGCACCATTAGAAGAGGAGAATCAGAATGTGAGCTGCTCGAGGCCTAGGACAATTCATAAACTTTGTGGGTTTTTTTTGTTTTTTGCCAAACCGGGGATTGAACTCAGGCCCTTGTACATGACAGGGAAGTGCTTATTCCACTGAACAATCTCCCCAGCCCCCCTAGGACAGTTCATGTGACAAGAGGTAGAAGCATTTTTAGAAGACATATATATATATATATATATATATATATATATATATATATATATATATATATATATAATTATTCCTGCACACAGCTGTATGTGTGTGGAGGGAAGAGTTGAGTATAGCAGGATACAGAGTCGGGAGATTCCTCAGAAACTGCAAAGAGAAGAAAGGAATTTTCTTTTTGTGTGAGAGATGTTTCACGTTTCTTAACTTCTTCAATGATTTAAATGTCATTTTCATACCCCATAAAAAATAAATCCACTTTCAGAAGTTAGAAGCCATTCAAAACTAATAGAAACCAGGATGAAAAAACCTGTTTTGCAGGAAGGAAAAAAAAAACCCTCAATTACATAAAAATCAATGTGAGATGCTTAATCATAAAATACAGATCATTAAAATGTCTGAATAGATGACTATCAAATTATTTCTGAGAAAAATATTTCTTTCAATAGACTGTTAATATGAAGAATTACTCTATAAAATGTAGTTAACATCCTGAAATAAGAGTATCAAGTGGTTAGATTTCTGCTTTGGGTTAATTATTAAAATGATCAGAAAAAGGTTTGCCAGCACAGAGCCGTTTGTATTTCTAGCTTGTAATTTTTCAGGGTATAAATATATATTCAGGAAAGTTTACTTGCTGTATTTTCGTAGATTTTTCTCCTACTGAGCCAACTCCAATGTAATGCTTGGTAGGTAAAATCAGAAAGCACTCATTATCATTAATGACTAATCATTCTCTTTGAGGTACCGCTAGATATAGTGTGAGGATCAGATCATGCAGGTTACATGGTGTGAGTGGAAGTATGAAATTGCACGTGCGTTCTTTTTTGATGTCTGTAAGAACAAAACATGAGTTCCTCTCTCACCACAGTGAGCACTGCTCCCCGTCCTCCATCCAGGGAGGCTCCTCCTCACCGCATCTGGGAGAAGCCGCTTCACCCTTTATTCCTGAGCCTGGGGAGAGTTCTCATATCTGGGACAGGGACGAGCATGAGAACTGACTCCTTGCTCTCAGACCATATAATTATTCCTGCACACAGTTGTATGTGTGTGGAGGGAAGAGTTGAGTACGGCAGGATACAGAGTCAGGAGATTCCTCAGAAATTGGAAAGAGAAGAAAGGAATTTTCTTTTTGTGTGAGAGATGTTTCACCTTTCTCAGGGTCAGGAACTGGCCCTGGCACAGTGGCTCACAGGGGACCCGGACTGTGATTGTTTCTCTGCAAATACTGGCATGGGTTCAAGCCTAGAGGAAGCCAAGCCTGATCCACAGGGCACCGCCTAAAATCGCCATGACAGTAGTTCCAAGGAGAGGTCGGGGAGATAGCTTGGTGGCAAGAGTGAGGACCCGGGTTCGATTCCTGGTACCGCATGCTGAGCCAGCCACCAAAACCGGGCATGGCGGCAAGCACCTGTAATTCCAGCCCTGGGGAGGCTGAGACAGGAGGATCACTGTGAGTGTGAGCTGCATGAGACCCTGTAACAAATAAATAAAAGATTAAAATAAATAAATAAATCCTGAGCAAAAAGAATCAATTAACACACATTTCTTTACCATGTTAGTTTTGTAGCACTAAAGATCATGCAATTCTTCCTTGTTCAGGTAGCACAGATTACAGATTGCATGCTTAAAAGGTCTTGCTTGGATGCATACACTGCAATTTTATAGAAATATATCTTTTCACTGGAAATACTACAACAATGCATTTTTTTCTCTAGCTTTTATAGTTCTGGGGAAAGACACTAGCTTAAAACTATATAATGTAAACGAAAGGGTAAAAATAATTTAAATTAGAAATATAGGATGTCCTCTAAGTGGGGTGATCTCTGTACCGACAGATTTCTTCTTGTGTTTCTTTTATCTATATGCTATTTATTTCTTAAGTCTTTTAATTAGTATTTAGTTACAGATGTGGTATCTACCCCTTTAAGCTTAAAATGCTCATGTATAATGTTCTTTTTCATTTTAATGACAGTATTGTACAGGTATATTTTGCTAGAAAGTAGCTATTTGTGCTGACAAATTTATACATGAAAATAACCCTAATATCTTATAATAATAAGGCATTCTGCTTATTTAGATATTTTAAGATTATGGTATATACTGAGGAGATACTTTTAGTTTTTACTTTTGCAGTTTATAGAATGTTGTATCCAGAGTTTTCTGTTTTATTTTCAAACGATGAAGATTTTATGTAACATTGTTTAACTGAAAGTATTGAGAAAAATGAGCAAAACTCAGCTTTCAAAGTGGGAAAATGTTTTCTTGTATTATTTATATATTTTGATGCTTAAGAGAAACTAATTGGAAAGTTCATTAGAGAATGGTGAGATAAATGCTTTTTTAGAAAACTATTTTATCAGAAATTAGAATATAATGGCTGGGAATAACTTCAGAATTTTATTTGGATACCTAATATAGTAACATGTGCAGTGCGGATCTGTGACATTTATTTGATAATTTTCAAGTCTAAAGAATGGCTAAATTCCCTTTCTACCAAAAAGAATGCAGAATTTGCCTTTTTTCATTTGAGTAAGCAATAATCAATATGCTTTTATAAACCCACAGGTGTTATTTCTGTAGAATTAACTCATTGTGATTCTTAAAATACTATTAAGACAATATTTTCTGTAATTTTCATTACAATAAATTTTAAATTAGGAAAAGTAGATTTTCCTATACTTCTGCACAAAGTATAAATTATTTAAACAACTTTACCAATGAAGTCTGCAGTTTCCATGCTGTAGTTCATCTTTCTACAGTTGAAGAGAATACCACAGCGTAAAATAGCACATTTACTTTTAGGAAAACTTCATCATTTTTATTCCTTATGTTGAGCTAAAGGTGAATTTGAAATGTTCACCTCCAGTTCTCACTCTGCATTCTGGAATAACTGATCAAATGCTTTGTCCAAAAAGATAGTGGTTTTCCTGTAAAATACATCCAGTTTATTCATTTGTTCGATTTTCCTAGGGTCCTTATGGTGACCATCTCAAAAAGCAACACCTACAGTTTGCACAAATAGTCCTAACTGTAAAGATCATAGTTACAGAGAATGCTGCTGACTTTGGTGCAAACAGTGCACTGAAGGTGGCCAGTGTAACACCGAAGTTTGAATTTGAGTAGTAACCCCACTTTCCTGTATTGATACCGTAATCTTGGGCATCCTGCTCCATGTCTTCCCAAAAGGTTCCCCACAAGCCGGATCTGGGGCTCTAAAGCATTCCTAAAGAGATGGCCCTGCAGTTTCACACTGCCAGAAGAAACTGAATCACATGCATCAGAGTTTTGAATCTAGTTTTACCAGTATTATGTATGTACACAGTTTTAAAAGAAATCATGCCGAAAAGCCAATTTTACAAAAGACCTATGCTTTTTCCATCCGGGAAGTAATCTTTAACCTTCTTGTTAGAAGGAATTCTGATATTTGTCTACAAATAATAGAGGGGTCCTTCTGTGTGTTGTGCATCACAATAAAATTTCCTGCTGACTTCTGCACATCACAGTCGAAGCCTGGGCTTCTGCCTGTCACCCCAAGTCCTCCAGTCCGTCCTCCAAGTGAATTTTGGCCCCGCAGTGCTGCCGCGTCAGTTTGTGGAACTAAGGAGCAGAGTCTGCGCTTGGTCCTTTCTCTAACAACTCTTCACTGTACCTCCAGTTAGAAAGTGCTTTTTTAAAAATTAACTTTTTCAAAAAAGATTCATTTATGTATTTATTTGGTACAGGGTCTCACTACAGAGTTTGGACTCATAGGCCTTCCTGTCTCAGCCTCCCCAGTGCCAGGGTTACAGGCCTGTGCCACCATGCCTGATTTAGTGGCTGGCATGGCTCACAGCCACACAGCTTGCATTACAGAGGATCGAACTCAGCTCCTTGTGCTTGCCTGGCAAGTGCTTAGACCCCTGAGCTGTCTCTCTGGCTGTTAGCTTTTATGCTCTAAGCACTGTTTTTCCCTCTCGGGTGAGTGTCCAGGTGTGCAGATCTCTGTGAATGGTTTCCCTAAGTGCACGTGCGACCGCTGTCCTCCAGCTCTGCTGGTATGGCCTGGATCATCTTACCCTGTGATGATCGCCTCATTCTGCGAAAGCTCCTGCCTTGGCTGTGCTTTCGGTGACCTTTTCTTTCTCTTTTGTATTTTAGGGAAGTTAAATGAGTTACAGGGTGTTCAGGGTCTCACTACTAGATTGGACTCATAGTCATTCTCTGGTTTATAGCTTCCCAAGAGCTGGGATTACAGGGCGCACCACCATGCCCAGTCTCAGTTGCCTTTTCAGTGCATCCTTGGGGAAGGGGGCTGGTGTGGCAGGCCTGTGGATCAAACTCCTGGCCCCCACGGCTGCTTGCAGGTGCTTTAATCCACTGAGCTTTTTTTTTTTTTTTTTTGGGCAGAATCGGGGATTGAACTCAGGCCCACTTGCCAGGGAAGCGTTTATTCCACTGAGCCATCTCCCCAGCCCCTTTTTGTACTTTTTTTTTTTTGCCCTTTTCTTATATCACTTTTCTCTCCCTGTCCCTCCCCCTCCATTCTGTCCATCCTCTCCTTCACCCACCAGCATGCTGTGCTGGCTCTATTCCTGGGGTGCGCTGAGACTGGGTTGGTAGTGCATGCCCGTAATCCCAGAGCCTGGGAGGCTGCAATCAGGAGGATCACTACGAGTCTATGTGTAGTGAGACCCTGAAGACCCTGCACTACATACATAAAGAAAAAGAAAAAGTCAGTGCCGTAGATTATATTTGTGCACTTTATATTTCCTTGGGAATTAGGAAAACAAGAAAGAGGATGAAGGCTTCATATGCACTTATGCTGTTGTGTCTCACACTGTTTTAGGTTATTTGTGCACTACTTCTTTGGATAGCATAATTATTACCTTGACTATAGGTATTATGTTGCTACTTTATGGCTTTAGAACTGGATCAGTGAGGTTGAGTATCTAACCAAAGTTTTCCTGACACATCTGAGATTCAAATGTAGGTGTTTGAGTCCAAATCCATGCCCTTTCTATTATTTCATTCACTGCTCCTCACTACTGAAAAAATCAGAAAATCTTCAGATTTTTAAACTATATTTAGTACAGGGTTTATAGGGTCTCACTACACAGATCAGACTTGCAGTGATCCTCCTGTTTTCAGCCCCCAAGTGCTGGGATTACAGGTGCGCACTACCATGCCCAGTTTAGAAAATTACACTTTGACTTTTAACAAAAATGATTCCTTTTATATGATGAAAGCAATAATTTTAAATTACCTAAATTCGCTGAAATATGCCATTAATTCTTCACGCAACCTCCCCTCATGACTTTTATTCCATATGGTATACATAGTGATTTTTTGCAGGGAGTTGTGGTTTTTTAAATTTCAACTGTGATTCTTGTGATTCTTCCCTTTTCAAACTATTCACAGAGCTCATTTGCTTCTCATCTGAGAGTTCTCTGTGTGTATTAATTTTTGGACCTTTATAAATTAACCTCAAAGCAAACTTTGTGGCTTTATTTCTGTTAACTCTCCCAGAAATGACACTCAACTGGTAAATTGACTTTTGCTGGCACTTGATTTTGAGAATTTTGTAAATGTTACTATGGTAAATAATTCCTTCAAAGTCAGTATTTGTAGGAAAAGTATAGTTGGGCCACTTTTCTAACTTCTTGTGACCTTCCCACTGAAGAACGCCATGCTTCATTCCACCCAGGAAACTGGAGGCTTATGACTGCATCTATAGGAGTGATCACATACATGGTAGAATTTACATTGTCAAAAAATTACAGTTAAAGGCATTGTGCCATTGCTCCTGCTCACAGTACTCCTTCTTGCTTCGGATACGATCCATTGTGCTTGCCACTTCCTGCAGCAGCTCTGGAAGCTGCCTTTCTGGAGTGTCCTTATGAGCTGTGATTATCAGCGCGGTGGACGCTGCTCCCGGAGCCTCCAACAGAGGCCGGCTGTGTGACAGCTGCACAGGGCTGTGTGCCCCGCTCACCCTGCTCCCCGGTCTGGTACTGTATGACCAAGAAAGCTAACCATTTGCATTGATTTAGGTCACTGAGGCAGCCGAAGCAGCACAACTGAAAACACAAAAGTGGACTTCCAGAGCTGCTTCAGAAAGTTGCAAGAACCAGGGACGCATGTATTTGAACCAAGAGGGAATATTTTAGGGGGATTGGTGGCAGTCTGTCTTTTACTGTAATACATTGAAAAAAATTTAAGCATTCATGGTATTGGACAATCACAGATCATAATGTCCCATGGGGAAGTTAGGGGTAGGGCTTTCATATGTGTCCGTCATTCTTGCAAGATCCGTGTCCCAGGTTCTTGTGGTTTGCATAAAACATCAAGAAAAAGTGAGTTCATATAAACGCCACCAAAATAATTGTTAAAATTATGGAAAGAGTCACATTAATCTCATAATGACTATGCCTTTTGTGGTCACAATACAATTGTATGGATTTGGACAAGTCAGTACAAACCCTAAACAGGAACGCTTTCCATTAGCTTCCTGGCATGCAGAATCTACAGTGGAGCTCAAATGTTCATTACGGCTCTGTAGCACATGCAGAAAGTTAAAAGAATAAATTACACTCTTTCTTTAAAGGAATGACAATTTTCCCTGAATATTTTTTTGGTACAAATAATGCTTATATTTTGAATTAGAGTCACATTTACTATTGCTTCCAGCAAAGTTAACCTGAATTTAGTAACTTATCTTTGTAGATTTGAAATTATTCTTCATAAAAAATATTTGAAATTTTAAAATAAGTTTTCTTTAATTAAAATTTCATTCTGTAGAAATTACAAAGTGTAGGATTCAGTAGATTTGAGCACACTGAGATTTGTACAACCATGACTATAGTCAAATGTGGATTATTTTTGTTATCCCAAAGTGAAACACTACACACTAGCTATCCCCTCCCAGTCCTTCTCCTGTAAATCTAGGCAACCACTGAACTACTCTATAGCTCCATAGATTTTCCTATTCTGGGAATCTGTTTATTTTTTATTCAAAGTAGACCATGCTCATGGCAACAGTAAAGACCTTAACATATCAAAACAGCATAAGAAACGGAAATCCTGTCAAGTGAGCTCTTACTGCATATTGCGGAGAAACTAGAAACCAACAGTAAGAACACATTTAGAATACTATGATACTTTTTCTCTGTCCTCTTTCCTGCCCACCTTTTATTTCATAGTGTATTTTCATATTAACTTTCTCATATAAGGAGAACCACTGATGTTCTTTCCCGTGTCACTGGTTTACTTCACTTAACATTATGAGGGTGCATCTATTTTCCTATAAGTGCCTCCCCTTATCTCTGTGATAGAGGAGTGCCACACTCTCTGGAAACCTCATGCTTTCTTTATCCATTCACCTGTACAGGAACATATGGGCTGTTTCCAAGATTTTGCTGTTATGGCTTGCACTGCTGCAAACATGGATGTAATACTTCACTGTGACAAGATGTTGTAACTCTTTTGGGAAGATAGCCAAAAGGGGAATAGCTCTGTCAAATAGAATTTCTATTTTTCGGATTTTTAAAGCATCTTCATGTTGATTTTCATAGTAGTTGTATCAACCCACACTCCGAAAATGACCAAGTCTTCCTTTTGCCCCACGACCTCGCCAGCATTTGCTGTTGGTTGACTTCTTGATACTGTCCATTCTTCCAGTTCTTCCAGAGGGAGATGGAATCTTAATGCTGTTTTGATTTGCATTTCTTACATGATTAGTAGTGCTGAACCTTTTTTTTTTTTTTAACTTTTCATTTATCTACTAGCCAATTGTATTTCTTTATATAAAAGATCTCTATTTCAGGTGCCCACTTCTTATTGGTCTTTAAATGTGAGAAAAACCTAATACTTTTTTTTTTTTTTTAAAGTCAATTCTGGATGTTAGTCCTTTGAGGAGTAACAGACAACCCCCCCCCCCCGCACTTTGGAGGCTGTCTCCTCACTTGGTAGTCCTTTCCTGTGCTGTGCGAAAGCCTTTTAATGTAATGTGATACTGTTTGTTGATTCTTGTTACATATTATTTCTTGTGCAAGTAGGGTTTTGAAATTAGGTTTTAAATTAGGGCTTTCAGTAAGTCTTTGCCTACATCTATGTTTTTAAGATTTTTATCTTTTGTCTGCTTGCTTGTTTGTTTGAGACATAGTTCATTGTCTATTCCAGGCCAGCCTTGAGCTCACTATGTAGCCCAGGGCAGCTTCGAACTCATGTAATCTTCCTGCCTCGGCCTTCTGAGTGCTGTGATTACAGGCATGCTCCATCACATCCAACTTGAATTTTACCTATTTTGCATTCCAGTGCATTAAGTATTTCTTTTAATATTGATATCTTTGGTCTAATTTCAATTTAGTTTATCATTTGGTGAGAGATATGGGACTAACTTCAACCTCTAGCATGTGGATAGCCAGTTTTCCCAGCACCATTTTTTAAAGAAGCCACCTTTATCCTCCATTACTTCCACTGAGTCAGGCACACAAATGACATGTGAGATCACTCCGGTTGTACTGGTCATCTTAGCTCTGTGAATCTACTATGTATACACCTAAATGTGTAATATATACATATGCAAAAACAAAATTTAAGGTTAGGAAATTAAAAGTAGTAATTGTTACAGTTATATGTACATAAAGAAAGGTTGCTGGGTGTGTTTGCTAGTTATCACTTATTTTTTGATTTGTAATTATGAATTAGATGTTTTGCAAATTATCCCAAATTAAAAATTTAAATGTGGGCAGTTACAAAATTTAAACATGACTAGAAGTGGGGCAATAGAATAAAACATAGTAAGTACTTTTAGAACCAAATGCTGTCTTGACTAACGAAAGCTGCATTGTCAAAGAGTGTCTGTATAAGTTAAAAAGGAAATTTCCCAAGTCCGTTAAACTTTAAAACTGTAAATATAGTTTTTCAAGAAACACTATCAATGGGGTCTCTGTTGATGGATTTAGTATTACACTCCTACGTGCACATGTGCATCTAGTTAAGCAAACAGTAGCAGGACTATTTTACAGAGCTCTTCAGAGTCATATTTCTCCCTGATTGTTTTGCTTCAAAGCCAGGGCTATACCATTCTAGTTTCAGTACTTAAATTATTTTAATGCTTTCTTTTTGTGATAACTGAGATGCTCAATTTAAAAATAGTTTCTGTCCATTATAGATAACAGACAACATGTATCTAAACTTTTACTGTAGTAAGCTTTCCTCTTAGGTGTACAGTTATCATTGCCTTCCTGAAGACCTTAAAAAGCATGACATTCTTGGGGTTTAGATATATTTATTTATTTATTTTAATAATTTTATTGAGAGACAATAATGAAACAGTTTCAAAACTGTTTAGCGGGACAGTTTCAATAATAAATACACTGCATATTATTGTCTTAGTGGTTATTTATTGTGCAAGATGCAGACATGATATCCTGTCCACAAACACTATTAGAATAAATCTTTTTATTCATTGAATTAAGAGAATGTAGCTGTATATCTATCCTAACTATTTTGAATATACAGATACAAAATGGTCATTCATTTGTATCCCCTTTTATGTTTAGTTTTGTCAGAGAAGGGTATTCCATTGTCATTTAAATATTGTAGGTACATGAATTCACAAAATATTTCAATATACCCAGTAGTCCATAATAGTAGTGGGTTACACATAGGACTGGCAATGTCAGAAGTTGTTGACTTGAACCTTTTACAGCTCAGCCTAATAATATGGCTTTACTTTTTATACCTTGTGGTTATACTTTTCTGCTGGATGGTTAAGAGCAAGATAAAGAAAGACCTAGATAACAAGAAATGTAATTTTTGTATCTGATTATGTCAGTCAAGTCCCCTCAGGATTTATCCTGAAACCTTGTACTGTTTTTTTTGTAGATGCTTTGTCACTGTCAGCCATGTAGATGAGTCATGGCCATTGCTTGACCAATTTGCTCTCTGTGAAAGCCTGAGAGAATGTTTTCTCTCCATGTGACTCTCCTTAGGCACATTCTACATCATCGATCACTTTCCTCTGTGGCCCCATAATCTCCTTGACAGAAAATTTGGGACACAACTGAGTTACAGGATGTTACAGTACAGGTTCTCCTATGTCCTGAGTCCTCACTGACCCTGAAAGGCTAAGGCCAAAATGTTGGCTGTCCCTGCAGCCTTTCTTTTTCTCTCATTTTTGGTCTGCAAACTTAGGTTGTTAATCCTCCAAAGGAGAAGCTTATTACTACCCTACAACATATGCAGGTGGTTTAATCTCACTATTTGTCTGATATCAAACATCTTAGGAATAACACGGAACTGGTATTTTCCATCAAGTATTGATATGTTAACTTTAAGTCCCTATGGAATATGGAGAAAAAAATTTAAAAAATATAAGATGTTTTAAAAATATGAATAAACAATTACATATCTTTACACAGAAATTTAGAAATCTAACCATACACATCATTGTAGAAGGACAGTCCTGTGACTTTTTTTCTTTTCTTTTTTAAATTTATTACCCTTTTTAAAACATTTACGTGAGAGACAATATGACAATAAATGGTATGTCATGACAAGCAGTACGTATTGAAAAGATCAGAATGACAGGCATTCCAAGCATGAGGCTACTATTACACATTGCTCTCTTCAGTGCAGTTGTTTAATTCACAGGTATCAGCATATATACTTAGACAGGGTGAGAATCCCACCAATTAACTGCTAGTTTCAAAAACCTGCTGAAGATTCTCAGAATCATTGCCTTACCCATCTTGTACGTACAAATGTATGGCTTTGCCCCTGTTATGTTTCCTAGCTTTTCTCCTTGCCCTCGCTTCATTGTCCAATCTTCAAGTTCTCACTTTCCTTTTAATTGTGTTATACCTTTCTATTTTTATTTATTCTTTTCAATTCTTATACTAGGGAAACTATATGATATTTATATGTGGGTCTGGATTATTTTGCTTATGAGTATACCTTCAAGTGACATCCACTTAAATATAAAGGCTTCGAGTTTACCATTCTTTACAGCTGAGTAATACTCCACTGTATGAAAATAAATTTTTTTCAACCATTCCTCATGTGAGGGGCATCTTGGATGTTTCCAAGATTTGGCTATCACAAATTGTGCTGCTATAACCATAGGCACACATATATTGCTATGATATGATGTATTCAGTTCCTCTGGGAAAATTCCAGTAGGGAGATAGCTAGCTTGAATGGGATTTCCAGTCCTACTTTTTTTTAAGGAGTCTCCACACTGATCTCCATAATGGTTGCACCAGTCTACATTCCCACCAGCAGTGGAGAAGGGTTCTCTTTTACCCACAGCCTCTCTAACATTTGATGTTAGTTGATTTGTTTATGAGAACCATTCTTTCTGGGGTGAGATGATATCTCAGTGTTGTTTTAATTTGCATTTCATGGATGGCTACGGATGTGGACCATTTTTTCATGTATTTATTCACTTCTTTAATTTCGTCCTCTGAGAAGTGTGTTCATCTCAGATGCCCATTTCTGGATTCCATTGATCTGTTTTGTTGCCAGTACCATGCTGATTTTATCACAGTAGCTTTGTAGTATAATTTCCAGTCAGGAATTGTAGTGCCTCCTTCCTTGTCTTTGTTGGCCAGGATTGCCTTTGCTATTCTAGGTCTTTTCTGATTCCAAATAAATTTTAGGAACGATTTCTCTAGGTCTGTGGGGTACATTTGTGGCTGTTTGACAGGGATTGCATTAAATCTGTACAACAATTTTGGGAGTATGGCCATCTTCACCGTGTTGGTTCTTCTTATGCAGGAGCAGGGAATATCTTTCTATTTTCTGAAATCCTCTATGATCTCTTTTTTTCAGAGTACAGTCATTTTCCTTGAAATGATCTTTGACTTCTTTAGTTAGATGAATTCCAAGTTATTTCATTTTCTGTGGTGCTATTGTTAAAGTTATTGTTTCTCTAATTTCTCTCTTAGTGTGCTTGTTATCTGTGTAGAGAAATGCTATTGACTTTTGGATATTGACTTTGTATCCCGCTATCCTACTGAATTTGTGTATCGATTCTAGTTGCTTCTTGGTGGAATTTTTTGGGTTTTCTGTGTAAAGTATCATGTCTGCAAATAGTGATAATTTAACTTCTTCTTTATCTATTATTTCTCCCTCTTGCCTATGTGTCCTATGCACTTTTCACTAATGGCTCTAGCTAATAATTCCAGGACTATATTGAATAGGAGGGTTGATAGAGGACATCCTTGTCTTGTACCAGATCTGAGAATAAAAGATTTCAGTTTTTCCCCATTTAGAATTACATCAGCCATTGGGTTGTCATAGATGGTTTTTTTTTTTATCAGATTGAAGTAGAGACCTTCTATTCCAATTTTCTGTAGTAATTTGAATATGAATGCATGTTGGATATTACCAAAAGTCTTTTCTGCATCAATTGAGATAATCATGTGGTTTTTAGATTTGACTCTATTTATACAGTGTATAACATTTATGGATTTGCATATATTAAACCATCCTTGCATCCCTTGGATGAATTCTACCTGGTCATGGTATATGATCTTCTTGATGATTTGCTCTGTTCTGTTTCCTAGGATTCTATTGAGGATTTTGCATCCATGTTCATGAGGGAGATTGGCCTGTAGTTCTCTTTTTAAGTTGCATCTTTCCCTGGTTTTGGAATCAGTATAATACTTGCCTCCAGAATTGATTTTGAGAAGATTGCTTCCTTTTAAATTTCACTGAAGAGTTTGAGGAGAATAGAGATTATATCATATGTAAATTTCTTATAAAATTCAGCTGTTAATCCATCAGGACCTGGACTTTTATTTGTTGGTAGGTTTTTTTTTTTTTTGGTTACATTTCATATTTTATTGGATGTTATTGGGTTATTGGAAGTTGTTATATCTTCTTGATTCCGTTTTGGTAATTTGTACCTTTCGAGCAATCTGTCCATTTAGTCTTTGTCTTCTATTCTGTGAGAGTAAAGGTTCTCAAAATAGCTATTGAAAATCTTCTGAATTTCCACTAGGTCTGTGGTAGTTACACCCTTTTCATTCTTTATTGCTTGCATTTGAATTTTTTCTTTCCTCTTCTTGATGACGTTAGCTAGGGGCTTATGGACTTTATTTAGTCTTTCAAAGAACCAGCTTTTTGATTTATTAATTCTTTGTACTGTTTTCTTCATCTCAATTGAATTAATTTCTGCTCTAATCTTTGTGATTTCTTCCCATCTTTGGGCTCTGGGTTTGGTTTGGTCTTCTTTTTCTGGATGTTGGAGGTGCAACATTAGGGTGTTTATTTGATGCCATTCTGTTTTCCTAATGTGTGAGTTCAGAGCTATAAATTTCCCTCTGAGAACTGCTTTCATCACATCCCATAAATTCTGATAAGTTGTGCTTGAATTTTCATTGAATTGTAGATGTTGTTTAATTTCATCTGTCACCCATTGGTTGCTGAGTAGTGTGTTGTTTAATTTCCATCTATTTAGCGTGGTTTTCTGTTTTCTTGTCTCGTTTATTTCCAGTTTCATTGCACTGTGGTCAGATAGTATGCATGGGATAATTTCTGTTTTCTTGCATATACTTAAGCATGACCTATGGACTAGTATATGGTCTATTTTAGAAAATGACCCATGTGCAGCTAAAAAAAAATGTGTATTCAGCTGTTGTTGGATGGAACACTCTGTATATGTCCACTAATTCCATTTGTTCCAAGCTCTGATTGAGTTCTGCTACTTCTTTGCAAATTTTTTTGTCTTGTTGACCTATCTTTTTGGGATAAGGAGGTGTTAGGGTCTCCTGTTCAGACTGTGGTATTCGATATTAGATTTTTTATCTCCATTAAGATTTTTTTTATAGAGTTGGGTGCTCCCATGTTTCATGCATAGATATTTATGAGTTTACCTCTTCCTCTTGATTTTTTTCCCCTAACCAATATATAATGGCCTTCTTTATTTTGTTTGATCATTATTGGTTCGAAGTTGAGACTATCTGAGAACAGGATTGCTACCCCTGTTTTTTTTTCTGAGGTGCTGGGGCATGTAGTATTTTTTTCTATCCTTTGATTTTCAGCCTATGAATTTCTTAATGAATAAAGTGTGTTTCTTATATACAGCATATTGTTGGAGTTTGTTTCCTAATCCACTGTGCCAGTCTATTTCTCTTCATTGTGAATTGAGTCCATTTACATTGATGATTATATTTGAGATGTATTGATTTATGCTGGGCATGTTATTTACCTGCTGTTGTTTACTCCTTTTTCTCCTGTGTTTAATGATTTACCTTATTTAATGGGTTCCTTCTGTTCTCATTTGTAGAGTTCTGTTCATTTTGGTCCATCTCTAGAATATCTTGTAGTAGTCTGTGTGGGTTTGGCTTTGTCATCATGAAATTCTTTAGTTGTTCCTTTTCATGAAAGTATTTAACTTCCCCATCAAACTTGAAAGAGTTTAGCAGAGTATAGTAGTCTGGGCTGGAAGTTGTTTTTATAGAGGACTTGAAGTACTCTGCTCCATGCTCTTATTGCCTTCATGGTTTGTGAAGAGAGGTTGGCCATTATTCTGAATGGTTTTCCTTTAAATTTGATCTGTTTCTTTTCTCTAACAGCTTTCAGGATATTGTTCTTGTGCTGGATTTCTGGGATCTTGACTATTACATGTCTTGGTGTATTTTTAATTGGGTTGAAATTTTTTGGAGTTCTATGTGCTTTGTTTACTGAATGTCAGATTGTTTTTTCATATTTGGGAAGTTTTCTGCTATTACTTCTGCCCATATTCTTTTTATATCATTTGCACTGACTCCTTCTTTCTCACTAATGCCCATTAGTCTCATGTTGTTCATCTTTGCATTGTCTTGTAGGTGATGAATTATTTTTTTCCTGCATCCTAGTTGTTTTTAAGAGATCTCTTCTTACCTTTTCACTAGCTGTGACAGTGTCTTCAAGATCTGAAATTCTATGTTCACTTTCACTCAAATGGTTTTGCAAGTTTCTGATTGAAATTTTAAATGCTTCTATATCTCTGCTTCGTGCAATCTATTTCTGTATTGGTCATTCAAGGAATCTGTCACTTTTGCAATTTTCTCTATTTTTTTAAATCAGTGTCTTCTTGAGAAGCAGTTATTAATTCTTTTACTACAGAGATTATTTCTAATCTCATTTCCTCTATATGTTTCTGCATTTCATTGTTTCCTTCAGATATTAATTCAGAGATTTTTTTTTATTTCAGAGATTAACTGTGATCTGAGTTTCTCTATACCTTTCTGCTCTTGTTTCTTTACTTCTGACACTATTAATTTAGACATTTCAGCTGTGCTATTGTCCTATGCACTTATTCTGGGTGCGCTCAGGACCTGAGATTGCATTTTTCTCCTTCTCTTTGTCATTTTGAATGGCACTGTCTTTTGACATCTGGTGTAGAGCCTTGGTGCCACTAATAACCTTAACATCTACTAAAATTCTGGTGCAGATCTTCTAAGTTTGAGTTCATCCAGTTGTGTCTGGCTGGGGTCTAGCTACTGTGCTCATCTCCTTCCTGCTGCAGCCCATGGAGGTAAACCTGTTGTGCCCCTCTGGCAAGATGTTCTGCTCCTGCAATAGCTGTGTGGTTATGATCCTTAGTCTCTCTGCAGGGACTTCAGTTACAGAGAGTGCTGCAGAAATTCTCACCCACAAGGCAGGCTTAGATTGGCTCTGGAGGCATGGAGGGGTCCCAAGTGCATGGTGAAAGGTCTCACTCATGCAGCAGGCCTGGGCTTGGTCCAGAGGGGTCCAGCAGGTACAGGGGAGTGGATAAGCTCTCCCACAGACTCACTGGGCCTGGGCTTGGTCGGGTCAGTGTGGGTCCTGCGGGTTTATGTTTAGCTTCTGTGTTCTATTTAGAGAATCTTATAGGAAGATTTTTTTTCTTTACAAACGAAAGGAAAAGAAAATATGCATATAGATTCATATACACCATTGTGGCTTATACCTCAGATTATATAATTTCAGATCTGTTTTTACTGGCAACTCCATCATTTCAAAATGTAATGCTATTTTGTTTGTGATCTTTTATTTCAAGATAGTGCTCTAAAGACATTAAACATAATCACTAAAACATATATTTAAATTCTGTAACAAACTAGGTATGGTTAAGATTGTTCCATTTCAAAGATCTAATTAAACTTTCTAGTTACATAAAATTAGTTTAGTTTTGAAAAAGACAAGATAAATAATAAATGCTCCAATACTAAAGTTTTTGTTGATATTCTTAGAATTGTCTTTAAGCATAAAGAAGATGTACATACCCAGTTCTCTGAAGGTACCTAAGATACATTCCAACAGTAAATCACTTCTTAACCATTGAAGTATTTGGGTGTTGGTGCCGGGGAGGTGGCTCAGTGGAATAAGTGCTTCCCTGGTAAGCACAAGTGCCTGAGTTCAATCCCTGGTTCCGCAAAAACAAAACAAAACAAAAACTAAAAAAAAAGAAATATTTGGGTGTTTAAATCACATCCACTCTGTTTTATGTATTGCACCTTGACACTTCCTAGGCAGTTACTATTGTATTGATGGAAATGATTTCCTAGTTTATAATCTGATGGTGGATACAGGTGTGAAACATAGAGATGTTTATTTCTGGGACTTCAGCTCTCAAAAACTCATGTGATATATATTAAATACATATTTTAAATTTATATACTAAATATATATTTAATATATATGTCTCTATATAAAAATTTTGAAATGCCAAGCAAAATTGAGTAATAGTAACTCGTTTTTAAAGTTTTATATTTTATTATTCTTTAATTAATTTTATTGAAAAAGAAATAGCAATGAGACAGTTTCAAAGCAGGTTAGTAAGACAATTGCTATAATAAATACATTACATGTTGTTGTCTATAGTTATTCACAATACAAGATGTAGACGTATCTTGTCTGAACACTATTAGTACAAATCTTTCTTCTTCTTGAACTAAGAAAGTAACTGTGTATTTATACTATTTTGTATATACAGATGTATATATATATTTTTTTTTTCACTACAGAATGGTCCATTTATATCCCCTTTTTTTGTTTAGTTTTGTCAGAGATGGGTATTCCATTGCCATTTAAATATTGTAGTTGCATGAATTCAGCAAAATAATCCCATATAGTCCAGTAGTCCATAATAGTAGTGGGTTATATGCAAGACTGGCAGTGTCAGAAGTTGTTGACTTTTATAGCTCAGATTATTATTTTGTTCATTAACAACATTACAAAACTAAAATAAAATAAGGTTGTGGCTAAGAAAGGAAAATTATGACTATTACATTTATATGACTTAGATTGTTGATTTAAAACTGTTGGAAAACTAAATTTCTTAATTTTTAACCATCTAACAAATTGTTTTGGAGAAAGCATATGGTTGAATTAAGTGTTCACAGTTGTGTTATCAAATTATGAAATATTTTATTTAATTTAAAATGTTTTCTGAATCAACAAATGAAGAGGAATATTAAGTGGGGGCAAGCAGTTCAGTTGGTCTAAGACATTTTCATTCTTAATAACTGAACCTAGAATGATTACTATTTTTTAAATTTTTTTGAACCTGGAGAAATTAAATGGCATCTGGTTAAATTTATTCAGAATTTTCATGCAAAGAATTGGCAATCATGTAGGCCATTTGTAAAATATAAATCTAAGAAATTTTAAAAAATAAGAATTTATATGAAGGAACAATATATGAAGAGAAGGTAGGGTTTTCCTTAAAATCTTTCTCAATGTCTTATTATTTTGTTAGTCACTAAAAGTACTTAAAGTAGAACTTAGCTGATGTGAGAGCCCTAATCTAACACTGCTTCCAATATGTTTTAATTTTAATATTTATTCTGAGAAAAGTTTACATATTAACTAAAAACCAAAAATAAATACATTTACTACTTTTGTAGTCAAACTTTATTAAGATTTATCTCTTGGAAAATTAGTTGTTACTCTTCAGATTTTTCTTGCTGTTCTACAGGGCATATTTCAGATTATTTTTTCCACATAGCTAGTCATAAGATCTTTATAGCTAAAATTAAGGATGACCTTAGTATCTACATAACCACTACAGGGCCAGCAACATAGCTCAGCAGGCTAAGCACTTGCTTAGGCAAGCACAGAGACCAGGGTTCGATCCGTTGCACCGCGTGACGCGCTGGCTCTGCCCCGGCTGCGCTGAGCTGGCTGCCAAGATCAGACGTGGTGGCCCATGCCTGAAATACTAGTGTGGAGGAGGCTGGAAACAGGAGGGTCACTAAGAACCCAAGCTGCACAGTGAGACCCTGTACCAAATACATTAAACAAAATGAAACAAAACCCCATTACATGTGAAATGTACCTTCTAAAATCAGCTCAGGGGCCAACCTGAAGCATGTGCCATTTTGGAAATACAGAAGACAGTAGATTAGTGCAGGCTCCTGTGGTTCATGAATTACTTCCTTTTAGAAAGAGGAACGAAGAAAGATTCATGACAGTGCATTAGGATCAAGTGATTTTGAGTCTTCACTTTGCATATTTCCCTACAGGGTGTCTCTTCTAAGTAGATTCTTAATTCCGAAGTGAAAATGGAGCTAGATCAGGTAACTGCAAGTGTATTGAGCATAATAAAGGAGAAACTCATGAGCTAAAGGCTTGTCCATCAAAGAAGTAGGAAAAGAAGTGTAAGTGGACTCGGCATTGAAGAATGTGAAATGGGTCATGGCGCTGGGACCCAAGGAAATGCTGTGACCTGAGAATAAGTTATTCTGAGAATAAGCAGGATGTTCTCCTGGGAGAAACCTCAGTTCTCACTTATCCGTCTCTGTGTTACATTTACTACTCCGTTTGCACTATGGAATCCCTTTTAAGCTTGTCTTGTGCATAAATCAACATGCTATTGCTGTGCTCTTTGGGTTATTTATTTTGTTTCTGAGTATTTTCCTCCTGCATTCTAAGTGTTTTTAGAATTTTCTTAACTTTATCATTTCTCTTTTTAAAAGATCTTTTCCTTTTATCTTCACCCAGAGATTTACTTTTTAAAAAAGTCATTATTTATTTATTTGGTACAGGGCCTCACTACACAGCTCAGACTCACAGTAATTCGCCTGTCTCAGCCTCTCCAGCACTGGAATTACAGGCATGCACCACCACACCAGGCTTTGGTGACTGGCTTGGTGCACTCTGGGTTCTGGGCTTGGCACAGCATGTGGTACTGGGAATTGAACCCAGGTCCTTGTGCTTGCCAGGCAGGTCCTTGTGCTTGTCAGACCACTGACCTATCTCCTCAGCCTTCAGCCAGAGATTTATATGAAAATAAAAGGCTTTAATGCTATCACCTGTGAAATATGAAGATTTGATGAGATAACAGATTTTATTATGCCTATCCAGCCTGTACAGTCTGTACAGGGCATGTTTATGCATGGGGTATGCAGACTGCAGTAGCTATGCTTCAGGGCTATCTCATTGCTAGTTGGGGTTTATCCTAATCTTCTCAGTGCTATGCTTCTCACTACCACCAGAAAAAACACAGTGCCAGAATGACAGAATGGTTTGTGAAAGCCCAAAAAAGACCCACTTCTAAGAACGAAACAAGCCTTGTTTCCTCATTCAATATTGTTCAGCAATTAAACTTCCCAGAATTAAATTAATCACCAGTTGATCACAAATGAGGTCATGTTATTCATTATTCTGTGGCATCCTTATATAAGAACAAAGTAATCCGGACTTCAAACAGTAGAAATAATTTTGCTCTACAACTGTGTATAGCTTTCTTCTAAAAAACAAGAATATACTTGTTTTAAAGTTGATCATATTAGAGGAGGTCAATTAATTATGATGGGAAATATTAGCCAACCTGAACAACTGTGAAAGTTCTGCCTTTCTACTGCTTGTATGCTTGTTTTAAATGTCTTGCTTTATCTTATGTGTACATTGGGTTTTACTTAATTTATAATAACTGTCAACTCAGGGTACTTGTACATCAGTTTAACAGCACCACGTCCAAAGTGGGTCATGTTCTATCTCTACTGTTTCATAGCAGTCGTGTGAATTCATAGCAAGAATTTAAAACTATGTCAGTTAAGGGACTTCTCAGGAGAAGAAAAGCATTTTGATACAAATGATAAAAGTGACTTCTATAGTGTTAATAAAACTCCCAAGAAATGGGAAAGTGTCAGGGAGTGTCAAAAGGACAAGATTTCTCCAGACCGAAGGAAAGAGCGGCTGGCCATGCTGAGTGTTCCTACTGACCGCGCCACTGCGCAACATTTTGCAGCTCAGGATACAGGGCGGCCTGGGAGAAGAAGGAGGCTGACACTGCGCTGGGTGTTTACTCTACTGCTGCCTCCATCCAACTAAAACACAGTTCTTCACATAGCATGTTCTCTTTTATTTGAGAGAAATTCCCACATGGAATTCATCAGATGCAAATAAAATAATGTTTTATTCCTCTCTGGATCTTAAGAAAAGAAATCTTAGGTATTTTTCTTCAGATCTTGCAGGAAAACAGCTCTATGTTAAAGATGGATCTAAGTTTATTTTACAATTCTTTGATTTTATATTTTTCTGTCTAACCTAAAAAATCACGAGTTCCTTTACTATATTTAGTATAATTTATTATACTTAGTATAATTTAATTAAAAATAAATTACAGTTTCATAATACAAATAAATTGCTTACACAAAAATGAGACCCCAATCAACTCAATACTTATTGTATCTACCACTTTTTAGGGGGGAGGAGTAATTTAAAAGGACTTGATCCCCAGGAGATGAGGTGGAAAAAACATGACAAAAGGAGGAAATTATGAAGAATTATTAAAAGAAAGCAAATTTAGAATTCTTTAAATTGTAAGATTATTATATATATTTTTGGAACTGGGGATTGAACTCAGGCCCTTGCACTTGCCAGGGATATTCTACTGAGCCATCTCCCCAGCCCTAGCATAAAATTATAAAATTTTAAAAATTATTTTTTAAATTATTAAAAATAATTATTAACAAGAGTGGGGCATACTTTTATTTTCAAAATAGTTGCTCATATTATAAGATATAGGTATGAAAAATTGATCAGACAATATAGGCATAAATCAGTGAGCTAATAACAGTTAATGGTACAAGTGTCCCAATGTGCTAACTGTTGTTACTTTCCTATAATCTTGTTTTGAAAATTTATACCATTGTCTTTGTTTTCTTTAAAAAATAAAATAAACAATAAGAAAATAGTTAGGGATGTAGCTCAGCTCAACGGCCATGGGTTTAGTCCATAGGTAGGGAGGTAGGTAGTTAGATAGATGGACAGATAGATGATACATGGATAGATAAGATAGCTTAGAAAAATATTATCCACTCCATAATTCTTCCACCCTACATCTTCTATCTCTTTCTGGTAAGTACCATTAATGTTTCCTGATTTATCCTGTACTGCTTTTGTATAAATATATGATAAAAAAAAAAAGAAAAGAAAGTTGAGGGGAGCTCTGAAGAGTTCAGAAAATGAAAAATGGATAACTAGTTACTCTAAATATGTGATTGATTAAGGGCACTAGAAATAAGTGATATTCAGAAAGCACCATATGAAATTATAAGGTAGGGCAAAGAAGACGCTATGTAGGACCCTGTTCTAGAACATTACAGAGAATGCAGCTATGCTGTGCTTCAAAATGTGTGCTATTTGTATGTAGCAGACTATAAAGCTGGAACTGTACACTGGTTTCTCTTAGTTCCCTGAAAGGAATGTAGTGCTTGTATTGTTTGTTTTTCTGTATTTTATGGGACGGTGTATAAGGTGTTCAGGGTCTCACTACTAGATCGGACTCACACTCATCAGCCTGTTTACAGCCTCCCAAGTGCTGGGATTACAGGAGCGCACCCCCACACCCGGTCTCAATCGCCGGCTCAGCGTGCGCTTGCAGGCAATTTAATCCTCTGAGCTATTCGGTCTGCCAGGGGCTTGCATTGTCTGAACCATTTGGCTTTTTTAGGTCTGGCAATCAGAGCAACTACTTTGAAAGTAACTGTGCAATTAACACACAGTTAATAATTGTTTTCTATTATGTTGTTTTGAAATTTGGTATTGTATTTATTGCTTTTTTTCCTCTTTAAAATAGCAAAACCAAACCAAAACAAAAACCAGATACCTCTGGTGAGTCTTCTCAAAAACAAAAACAAACAAAAACGTGCTCACCAAAGAAGGCAAAGCACAAGTTCAAGGTGACAGCAACTCCATGACCAGTGAGGTGCCCCCAAAAGTGTGTAAAGTTTTTCATAATAGTTTCTACATTCATAAGAATATCTTGATAAAATACAAATATATAACCACATACATTGGTCAAATCTTCTTAGGTTCAAATTATGTCTACTTTTGATTACTCTAATAGATGAAAATAATAAAAGAATCAAAGATGATCTAGACTTAGAATAGGTGACTCTGTTTTTCTTTTCCATAATTTTACTGAAGAACAAATAGCAATGAGACAGTTTCAAATCAAATTAGTAGAACAGATTTAATAATTAATACATTGCATATTGTTTTCATAGTGGTTTTTTGTTGTGCAAGGCATATACATGATGTTCTATTTACAAACACCATTTCTTTTTTTCTCTTTGTTATTGATTGATAGACTGATTGGATATAGGGTCTCACTACACAGCTTGGGCTTGTAGTGATCCTCCTGTCTCAGCCTCCTTGGTGCTGGGATTACAGGTTTGTGCCACCACACCTGGTTTTGGTAGCAGCTCAGTGTGAGGCCGGCATGGTCCGTGGTACTGGGGACTGAATCCAGGTCCTTGCACTTGCTGGGCAGGAGCTTAGACCACTGAGCTATGTTCACTGACCTACAAATGCTTTTCAAAAGTGAAAAAGTACCTATTTAGGAGAAAAACGTTTGCATACTCTCTGACCTTGCGTGCTTATTGCTAATATTTGATTTTTTAGTTTGTAATATATTATACTCTTAGAGAAATAAATAATAAAGGAAAGAAAGAGAAAGGAATGTGCCCAAGATGAGTGGCCAGGGAGAGTAGAGCTTGTTGGTAAGTACAGATCACTAGGAGGGAGAACATGGTTTTATGCATCGCGTGAGCACTCAGAGGTTTTTACAGAGCTGAGTCCTAAGCAGGCTGCCAGGATTAACTGAGGGAGAAAGCCTGCTCGCTCTGTCAACAGTAAGTCTTAAGACCAAGCTACTGCATTAGTTATCCATACAAAGGGGCTACAGTGTTTATTGCAGATAATACAGAAGGTAAATTATCCACACACTGTACTTTTTGAAGTTTAAGGCATTTTAAGCATCTAATAGTCTGATAGCAATAGTCTGAAATGTTCTCCAAACTTAAATGCATCTAAATGAAGCCTCATCTTAATGGCTGCCTGGGATCCATGTTTTGCTTACTTAGCATTTTCCTGAATATAATATAAATAATAATAAATAGCTTTATATAAATATTCATTTATATAATAAAACATTGATATATACTAATATTTTCTCAGGATCAAAAATGTGTAATAGGAACTAAATTAGACATTTCTTTTTTTTTTTCTTTCCATTTATTTTTATTTTATTGAAATACAAATGTCAATCAGACAGTTTCAAAACACCATAACCATACAGAGTCGATGAAATAATACATTGCAAACTATTTTCATAACGTTTTGGTATTGTACAAGGT